>CM042389.1:18432239-18484739 GCA_023634145.1 Thymallus thymallus | reverse complement strand
GGGAAAGGGGGCACAGGTTCACTAAGAGGGGGGCAGTTGTGTGTGTGTTGGGGGTTACAGCTGCGGCCCCCATGGTCTCCTATGGAGAAACCGAACCTGCACACACTTAGAAGGACAGGACAGGAAATGGTACACACACACACACTTAGTTAAACAGCTAAATGGCTAAGAATCTGTACGTGTGTGTGTCAGAGAGAGAGAGAGAGAGAGAGAGAGAGAGAGAGAGAGAGAGAGAGAGAGAGAGAGAGAGCTACAGGTCAGCTGTAAAGACATCAGCTCATGAGGAGTGCTTACTTCCACCATGTGTGTTAGCCATTATCCTTCACACAGTCTAATACTGTAAATTAACCCTGTTTTAGTTGGATCACATCACTGGACCATATAAAGAGGGCCGATCTCTGCCAACTCAAATGGCTTTGTCTGAATATGACCGCAGTTTTACGTCATGTGTTTATTTATACTGTATACTGTATCTGAGGGAAGGGTTTTGGAGTGTAACGTTATACAAGAGAAAATAAAGCACTTCACTGTGTTTACTTCTCAAAGTGTTGTCTGTGTTTGCGTGTGGGTGCATGCCATGCATGCGTAGATGCTCCTAAATGTGTGTGCGTGTGTGTGTGTTTATAAAGAGGACATTGTTTCACAAAACTCTGTGAAGTTAGCCTCATTTCGATGGCTATGCCCATAACCGTCCCTGAACACTGTTTCACCCGGTAATTCGACACCCTGACGTATCTATCCCCTGATGGTATGCGAGAGTGTCACCCAATCAGCATAATCCCCTCAATGAACTGCACTAATCACATCTAATATGCAAATGAGAACTTTGGTAAACATTGGCCGCGACACTGCGACACAGGGAGAGGAGTTGGTACGGAGGGATGGATGCTCCGTCAAAGACATCGTTTCTATCAAATATTCAGAATCATATACTTGTCTACTTTATTATAATGATGATGTTGGTAATACTGAATTAGATTTATTGAGCAATGTTACAGTACTTAAAGCCCTTTGCATTGTAGGGGGTGAATTAATCGCATACACTAGCAATCTGTGGCACCTAGGTATATTTACATAGAGCATCTCATTTTTAACCATTTAAAATCTGGTGCTATACTCAGGGACATTGATGGTACTGTGTGTGCACAATGGATAAGCACTGGTCTCTCCATATAGAAACGGATTACCTTTAGAGTTGAACATTGTGGTAAAAGCACCAATTTTAAGTTGTCAAGTCATCATATCAACTAATTTATCTGAAACATGCAGAACATCTGTTTGTTTTTATTGGAGAATAAAGAAAGCTGTGTGTGTGTGTGTGTGTGTGTGTGTGTGTGTGTGTGTGTGTGTGTGTGTGAGCGTGTCTCATTACTAACAGTGGTTAAACTGTTTCTCTCTCTCTCTCTCTCTCTCTCTCTCTCTCTTGCTCTCTATTTTTCCTTCTTTTTCGCCCACTGTGCGTTGACAGTCTCTTGAACTGTTGACAATAAGTTGATGGGCTGAAGCCCTCGATAAACATCTCTGGTGCCACCTCTGCCCAGCTGGGTCCACTTAGCAGTGGAGAGGAGACTGGCTAGAGAACAAACACACACACGCACACACACATACACACACACACACACACACACACACACACACACACACACACACACACACACACACACACACACACACACACACACACACACACACACACACACACACACACACACACACACACACACAGTCCTCCCAGGCCTGAGTGTCATTATTCTGTGTGTTTATGTCTGTGTTAATGTGGCCTAGCCAGAGCTCTCATCATTTCATTGCATTCTCAACAAGCTCTAACAGTCTTAGGTCAGAGTTAGACGTTCATCCATGTTTCCAAATGTCAAATCGACGGGCCGCAGTGGAGAAGGTGAAAAGCTTCAAGTTCCTTGGCGTACACGTCATTGACAATCTGAAATGGTCCACGCACACAGACCGTGTGGTAAGGAAGGCGCAACGGAGGCTTAAGAAATTTGGCTTGGCTACTAAGATCCTCACAAACTTTTACAGACGCGCCATTGAGAGCATCCTGTTGGGCTGTATCAGCGCCTGGTACGGCAACTGCACCACGCGCAACCACAGGGCTCTCCAGAACCCCCTGAGCCTCGGCCTGTTCACCCCGCTATCATCCAGAAGGCGAGGTTAGTACAGTTGCATCAAAGCTGGGACCGAGAGACTGAAAAACAGCTTCTATCTCAAGGACATCAGACTGTTAAACTAGCCGGCCTCCACCCAGTAACCTGCCCTGAACTAAGTCACTGTCACTAGCTGACTACCACCCGGTTATTCAACCCTGCACCTTAGAGGCTGCTGCCCTATGTACATAGACATGGAAACACTGGACACTTTAATAATGGAACACTAGTCACTGTTTAATAAAGTTTACATACTGTTTTACTCATTTAATATGTATATACTGTATTCTAGTCAATGCCATCCTATTCAGCTATTGCTGTATTTATACTATTCTAGCCTATGTATTCTACAGATATACTATATATTATACACACGTACTGTCCATAATGTCTATAATGTCTATACATCCCATCACATACAGTACCAAAAGTTTGGATACACCTACTCATTCCAGGTTTTTCGTTGTTTTTACTATTTTCTACATTGTAGAATAATAGTGAAGACATCAAAACTATGAATGAACACATGGAATCATGTAGTAACCATATTATATTTGAGATTCTTCAACGTAGTCACCCTTTGCCTTGATGACAGCTTTGCACACAACCAGCTTCATGAGGTAGTCACCTGGAATGCATTTCAATTAACAGGTGTGCCTTGTTCAAATTTAATTTGTGGAATTTCTTTCCTTCTTAATGCGTTTGAGTCAATCAGTTGTGTTGTGACAAGGTAGGGTGGTATACAGAAGATAGCCATATTTGGTAAAAGACCAAGTCGATATTCTGGCAAGAGCAGCTCAAATAAGCAAAGAGAAACGACAGTCCATTATTAGTTAGTCAATCCGGAAAAGTGCAGTCGCAAAAACCATCAAGTGCTATGATGAAACTGGCTCTGATGAGGACCGCTACAGGAAAGGCCCAGATTTACCTCTGCTGCAGAGGAAAAGTTCATTAGAGTTACCAGCCTCAGAAATTGCAGCCCAAATAAATGTTCAGAGGAGACTTGCCTGAATCAAGCCTTCATTTTTATAAAATATAACCTTTATTTAACTAGGCAAATTCTTATTTACAATGACAGCCAAACTCAGATGACACTGGGCCAATTGCGCACCACCCAATGGGAAATGACAGCTGGTTGTGATACAGTCTGAATTCGAACCAGATTGTCTGTAGTGACACCTCTAGCACTGAGATGCAGCTTAGACCACTGCACCAACATGGTCAAATTGATGCAAAGAAACCACTACTAAAGGACACCAATAAGAAGAAGATACTTGATTGGGTCAAGAAACACAAGCAATGGACATTAGACCGGTGGAAATCTGTCCTTTCGTCTGATTTTTGGTTCCAACGGCTGTGTCTTTGTGAGTCGCAGAGTAGGTGAACGGATGATCAAATACCCAAGCCGACAAGGTGAAAAACCTGCCAATGTATCCTTGAGCAACCCTAATTTGCTCTAGGGGCTGACCCTGTAGGTAGGCCGTCATTGTAAAGAAGAATTGGTTCTTAACTGACTTGCCTAGTAAAATAAAGGTTAAATAAATAAATAAATATTCTCTACATGTGTAGTTCCCACCGTGAAGCATGGAGGAGGAGGTGTGATGGTGTGGGGGTGCTTTGCTGGTGACACTGTTGGGGATTTATTTAGAATTCAAGGCACACTTAACCAGCATAGATACCACTGCATTCTGCAGCGATACACCATCCCATCTGGTTTGCGCTTAGTGGGAATATAATTTGTTTTTCAACAGGAAAATGACCCAACACACTCCAGGCTGTGTAAGGGCTATTTTACCAAGAAGGAGAATGATGGAGTGCTGCATCAGATGACCTGGCCCATTGTATCAGATGACAACCCAAGTAATCCATACATACGAGAAACCAAAACAAATAAGTTCAGAAATTAAGTTATGTGTAATAATGTGAAATGACACAGGGAAAAAGTATTGAACACACTTACTGATATTTATTTAATACTTTGTACAAAAGCCTTTGTTGGTAATGACAGCTTCAAGATGCCTCCTGTATGGAGAAACTAGTCGCATGCATTGCTCTGGTGTGATTTTGGCCCATTCTTCCACACAAACAGTCTTCAAATCTTGAAGGTTCCGTGGGCCTCTTCTATGAATCTTGATCTTCAGTTCTTTCCATAGATTTTCAATGGGATTTAAGTCAGGTGATTGGCTGGGCCATTCTAGCAGCTTTATTTTCTTTCTTTGAAACCAATTGAGAGTTTCCTTGGCTGTGGCAGCAGATTTTTGTCAAGAATGTCTCGGTAAATTTGCCCATTCATCCTTCCTTCAATTATGTGAAGTTTGCCAGTACCATTTGCTGAAAAGCAGCCCCACACCATGATATTCCCACCTCCGAACTTCACTGTTGGTATGGTGTTTTTAGGGTGATGTGCAGTGCCATTTCTCCTCCAAACAAGGTGTGTACTATGACATCCAAACAGTTCAATTTTGCTCTCATCTGACCACACTATATTCTCCCAGTATTTCACTGGCTTTTCCAAATGTTGTGCAGCAAACTTTAAACGAGTTCAACATGCTTTTTTTTCAGCAATGGAGTCTTGCGTGGTGAGCGTGCATACAGGCCATGGCGGTGGACTGCATTACTTACTGTTTTCTTTGAGACAACAGTACCTGCTAATTGCAGGTCTTTTTGAAGCTCTCCACAAGTGGTCCTTGGCTCTTGGACAACTCTTCTGATTATTCTTTTCACTCCTCTGTCAGAAATATTGCGAGGAGCACCTGGTCGAGGCAAATTTATGGTGAAATGATTGTCTTTCCACTTCCGTATTACAGTGCTCATTGGAACATTCAGAAGCTTAGAAATGTGCCTATAACCAATGCCATCATTATGTTTTGCAACAATTAGGTTGTGAAGGTCTTGAGACAGCTCTTTGCTTTTACCCATCATGAGATGTGTCTTGTGTGACACCTTGGCAATGAGACCTTTTTGTAGGCCATCAGTTGGGACTGAACCAGCTGATATTCATTTGCACTGACAGGGGGCTGGATTGCTTTTTAATTACTGATAGTTTTCAGCTGTTGTCTTGGCTTTCCATGTCTTTTTGCACCTCCCTTTCTTCATGTGTTCAATACTTTTTCCCTGTGTCATTTCACATTATTGCACATAACTTAATTTCTGAACTTATTTGTTTTGGTTTCTTTGTATGTATGGATTACTTGGGTTGTTACCAACATCTGGTGAAAATGTCATGTCAATAGCACCTTTGGAAATATATTTACTGAGAAAAATGGTGACGTGTTCAATACTTATTTCACCCGCTGTATATATATTTATACTGACATTACTCGTCCTTATATTTATATATTTCTTAATTCCATTATTTTACTTGTAGATGTTTGTGTATTGTTGTGAATTATTAGATACTACTGCACTGTTGGAGCAAGGACTCAAGCATTTCGCTATACCTGCAATACCATCTGCAAAGTATGTTTCTATTCCTAGAGAGAGAGAGAGAGAGAGAGAGAGAGAGAGAGAGAGGGAGAGAGAGAGAGAGAGAGTATGTCACAAAACACAGTACATCCTGTTCGAGTGCTTGACCCCACCCTTTTCCATACTGACATCATGGGTACATGGTGCAGATGGCGAAGGGATATCTGTGTGCATGTGCGTGTGTTCGTGTTTGTCTGTCCGTGTGTGTGTGTTTCCATGTGTGCACAAGTGTGTGTGTCCATGTTCACAGCACTTTATCATACAGACCCTTAGGTCACCGCACACAGACAGGCTTCATTTTTTAACAATTAATCTCCTTCGTACAGGGAGGGGGGTGTCCCCTACAACCCATACACACTATTACACCTTACACACATACACAGCTGTCCAACTACCGCGGATGCTGGCCAGCAGCAATCTTATCTGCGTGTGTGTGTGTGTGTGCATGTGTGCGTGTGTGTGTGTGCATGTGTGCGTGTGTGTGTGTGTGTGTGTGTGTGTGTGTGTGTGTGTGTGTGTGTGTGTGTGTGTGTGTGTCTGTTTAAAAACGAGTGAATATGAGGGGATTAGATGACAGAGGGGATTATGGAATGGCCTTTACCTCACAGGAACCAACAGGACACAGTGATGACATGTGTCCACTCTGGACAGACAGGAATGAGGAAGAGCGAGATAGAAAGAGAAAAAGATAAGAATTTGAAATGTCAGCTAACTTCTGTTATCATTTACATAAATATCAGTGCACCCATCCCAACCAAGCCCTGATGTCTATGCTCACAACATTTTAAAAATCCATTGAGCAAAAAATCCCTCTAATTTACAGTAATTATTGAATATAAACACCAGCTTCGTATGTATTATCTGGATGTGAAGAGATATATTGACAGTGAGAAATAGAGAAATGCAGGGGACCAGGTTGAGTGGAGAGAAGGTGTTCTCCGTTTAGAGCTCTCCTCACTGGGTTGGAAAATTAGCCCCTGCCCCGGGCCTAGTGGAGCTCTTCATTTATCGATGCTAAGGAAGATAACCACGGTAACCACCTCAACAACTACCACAATGACCACCATACCATACCTTCCTCCCTCCTCATTTGCGTAACTATAATTTGGAGTCCAAGTTGACAGACACAATTACATTTTAATCAGCTCACACAGAACAACATAAACCAGAGTTAAAATATAGACACATTTTTTCAAATCTGGTTATTTATTGAAGATTTACGCCTTTAATGTTACAATCAGTTGTGTGAGTGTGTGTCTGTAACCTCTCCCTAGTTGAGGCACATTTCTGACTGGTCTACAGGAAGAGACAGAGAGCATGTTGTACTGACAGGGCCTGTAGGGTCAACCCAAATCAACTACACAGGGGATCAGCCACTTCTGTGGGACTGTCGCACACACACACACACACACACACTCACACACACACACACACACTTATATTCACACACACACAGCTGTCAGACACATACCCCCGTGACTGCCCACTGCCCCCGAAACAACAACAGAGCACATCTCTGCCCTGTGTGTGTGTGTGTGTGTGTGTGTGTGTGTGTGCGTGCGTGCGTGCGTGCGCGTGCGTGTGTTTGTGTGTGCGTGTGTGCGTGTGTGTGTGTGTGTGTGTGTGTGTGTGTGTGTGTGTGTGTGTGTGTGTGTGTGTGTGTGTGCAGGCCCAGGGGTCTCGTCAGCGGGGCAGTAAATGGGCATCTGTGTGTGGTCTAGTGGATCCCAGTCTGAGCCAGCAGCCTAACTGTGCCACCTCTGCCCTCCTCTGCCAGCTGCAGCAATGGGTGCCCGCTCTGCGCTTTATCCACATCATCATTATTTCAGCTTCACACTCTGCCCGGCCCTGACCGCCCCCACTCCCCTCTCCATCCATCCCTACATCCATGTCTCTTTCCATCCTTCCCTCTGCCGTTCCATCCTCAATCATGCAAAAGTGTATGTCTTAATTCACACACCCAACTAGGCTGAGCATAGAGAGTGTGTAATGACAGAGAGGCTCTAAGTGGTCATTAACACATAAACAAACAACAGGTAGAAAGCGCATGAGAATTCACGTGTGGATATTGACATCTCTCTTCATTACCTTTCTCTCTCACTCCCACCCCTCTCTTTCTCTCCTAACCTGCAGATCAGTCTCTCTGGACCAGTGTGAGGGTGAGTGGTGGGTAAAGACCAGGTCATGAATGGATTAGTCTTCAGTCAATAGATCTATCATTGAACTTTGACCAGGAGTCCTCTTTCTGTCTGAGAGAACACAGGCAGCGTGGGACATTTCCTGTCCACTAACAAAAAAAGTAATACTAACTGTATTACTCAAGATAAAATGCAGCAAGATTGATCTTTTCTCATTGGCAATGAGATCATGGGGATCAATCTAATTGGTTTCAACAGACGCACAGCATTGTGATTATTTTGTGATGTAATTTACCACTTTATTAACAAAATCCCTGTTTATTCCTGGTTCTAACATGTCTACTTTTTCCTGATCTTGTCCACATTCTGATTGTGTCTAAATTTGTCGACAGATGTAGACAATCAAAAGACTAAACCACGGACGTTCTCCCAATATCTCACTTTTTTTATCCATTGTTACTCTTTAGGCCTATACTAAAGATTATTTACAACACAAGATAACAATACTATAAAGATAACGTATGAGTAAAAACAACCCTGTCCAGACCTGTTTGGATAACGTGTAACTTAACCTGTTTCTGTTTTTACTGTGTGCATTATGGCCTAAGTGCCATTTGTATTTATACTGTGCATTTATTGTATTTTGTACACACATTCAGATACTCAGCTCATCTGTGTGGTGACTTGTTTCAGGAACGGTAGAGATTCTCTGAATATTTATTTGTAAGGCTGTGGGCAGGTTGAGGTTACGGCCATTCTTAAATCATTGGTTAAAGGAGAACTGCACTCACCTGTTCCACATGTGTTTCTTCCGGTGTTCAGTAATGCAGCGGCCATTACTGAAACCCAAACGAGTGTTGTCTTTGGGGTGTGGTCTAATGTGGGGTTTTACTGCGGGTATCTTTGCCAATCAATCAAAACAAACAAATAAGGGCAGTAGTAAATATCTAAGTGACATCGAGGTAAGCTAAGCTAGCTCAATGTGCACAAAAAGCGTATTTCTCAAATTGTGTGCACAAATGTGTTTACATCCCTGTTAGTGAGCATTCCTACTTTGCCGATATAACCCATCCACCTGACAGGTGTGGCATATCAAGAAGCTGATTAAACAGCATGACCATTACACAGGTGTACCTTGTGCTGGGGACAATCAAAGGCCACTTTAAAATGTGCATTTTTGTCACACAACACAATGCCACAGATGTCTCAAGTTTTGAGGTGTGCAATTGGCATGCTGACTGCAAAAAGGTCCACCAGAGCTGTTGCCAGAGAATTTAATGATATTTTCTCTACCATAAGCCACCTCCAATGTCGTTTTAGAGAATTTGGCAGTATGTCCAACCGGCCTCACAGCCGTAGACCATGTGTAACCACGCCAGCTCAGGACCTCCACATCCGGCTTCTTCACCTGCGGGATCGTCTGAGACCAGCCAACGTGACAGCTGATAAAACTAAGTAGTATTTATGTCCGTAATAAAGCCCCTTTGTGGGGAAAAACTCATTCTGATTGGTGGGCCTGACTCCCCAGTGGGTGGGCCTGGCTCCCAAGTTGGTGGGCCTATACCCTCCCAGGCCCACCCATGGCTGCGCCCCTGTCCAGTCATGTGAAATCCATAGAAAAGGGCCTAATGAATTTATTTCAATTGACTGATTTCCTTATATGGACTGTAACAAATTGTTCCATGTCGCATTCATATTTTTGTTCAGTATAGCTAGCTAGCATGGCTTAGGGATAGCTACAGCTGACTAGCCTATGTAGCTAGTTAATATTTCTCTGTCAAATCACAGTTATGCCAAGATAGCAAGAAGTATCAGTGTCTGGAATGTGTTTCATGAGTCACTCATTCTACAACACCTTGCCACATGTAGCTTGCAGCTTGAAGTTTTATCACGTCATGTAAAGCCATATTACCGTTGAAACGATATCAACAACTGCTAGTTGAATGTGTTGAATTTGCTTATACAGACAGTGTGCGTATAAAATCTCTTAAAAATAAATACAACCCCCCCCCCATTTTCTCTCTAGATGAGAAGAGTGAAATTGCTGAACTTTAGATATTCGTAACAAAGTGTTTTGATAACAAGTGTAACAGTTTCATGTATAGTAAACCATCCTTTACATAATGCTGTAGAAGCAGTGTTCTAATAATATAACAATGTGCAGTTGTGTAAAGTACTTAAGTAAAAATACTTTCAAGTACTACTTTCAAGGTGACCTAAACTGGGACATGCTTAAACCACCTGACCAAGTCCTAAAGCAATGGGACTCCCTAAATCTTTCTTAGATTATTACCAATACCACAAGGTATGACTACAAACAACCAGAAAAGGCTACTCTCCTCGATGTTATCCTTACAAATAATCCTGAGTGGTATCAGTCTGGTATTTTCTGTAATGACCATAGTAATCACTGCTTTACAGCCTGTGTTCATAATGGCTGCTCAGTAAAACAACCTGTCCTGATTTGTCATAGACGCTTGGTAAAAAACTTTAATGAGCAAGCCTTCCTTCATGACCTGGCCTCTTTTTTTTTTTTTTTTTTTTATTTCACCTTTATTTAACCAGGTAGGTCAGTTGAGAACAAGTTCTCATTTGCAACTGCGACCTGGCCAAGACAAAGCAAAGCAGTGTGACAAAAAAAAAAAACAACACAGAGTTACACATTAAACAAAGTCAAAAACACAATAGAAAATCTATAAACAGAGTGCAAAATGTAGTGCAAAAATGCAGTAAGGTTGGGAGGTAGGACAATAAATAGACTATAGAGTAGAAATAAATTACAGAATTATCATCATTAACACAGGAATGAAGGATGTGCAAATTATGATGTGCAAATAGAGATACTGGAGTGCAAGATTAGTGAGAAAATAAACAAAAATAAATATGGGGATGAGGTAGTAGTGTGGGCTATTTACAGAAGGGCTATATACAGGTGCAGTGATCGATAAGCAGCTTAGACAGCTGATGCTTAAAGTTATTGAGGGAGATAGGAACCTCTAGCTTCAATGATTTTTGCAATTCGTTCCAGTCATTGGCAGCAGCGAACTGGAAGGAATGGCGGCCAAAGGAGGTGTTGGCTTTGGGGGTGACCAGAGAGATATACCTGCTGGAGCGCATGCTACGGGTGGGTGTTGCTATGGTGACCAGTGAGCTGAGATAGGGCGGGGATTTACCTAATAAAGACTTATAGATGACCTGGAGCCAGTGGGTTTGGCGACGAATATATAGTGATGGCCAGCCAACGAGAGCATACAGGTCGCAGTGGTGGGTAGTGTAAGGGGCTTTGGTGACAAAACGGATGGCACTATGATAGACTACGTCCAATTTACTAAGTAGAGTGTTGGAGGCTAGTTTGTAAATGACATCGTCGAAATCAAGGATCGGTAGGATCGCCTCTGTAAATTGGTATAGAACCAGCTTGATCCCCTCTGTCGAAGACGCTTGGACCTTCTTTTTTAATATTTTCAGTGGTATTGTTAACAAAAACACCCCCATAAAGAATATGAGAATTAAAAACAGGTTCAGCCCCTGGTTCAACCGTGATCTTGCAGAGTTACTCCACCTCAAGAATTGCATTTGGCGAAAGACTCGGCACATGCGTACTCAGGCTGACTGGCTCTCGTTCAGGCAAATGAGAAATACGTGCACTCAGGCTATCCGGAAGGCCAAAGTTAGTTACTTTAAGGAGCAGTTTTCTCTCTGTGGGTCTAACCCCAAGAAGTTCTGGAAAATGGTTAAAGACCTGGAGAATAAATCCTCCTCCTCACAGCTGCCTGTGTCCCTTAAAGTTGATGATGTGGTTGTTACTGACAAGAAGCATATGGCTGAGCTCTTTAATCACCACTTCATTAAGTCAGGATTCCTATTTGACTCAGCCATGCCTCCTTGCCCGTCCAACGTTTCCTCATCTCCCACCCTTTCTAATGCGACTAGTCCCGATGCTCTTCCCTCTGCCCTGCTACAAAGGTTCTCCCTGCAGGCGGTCACTGAGTCCGAGATGCTAGAGGAGCTCCTTAAACTTGACCCTAAAAAAACATCTGGGTCAGATGGTTTAGACCCATTCTTCTTTAAGGTTGCTGCCCCCATCATTGCCAAGACTAAAGGGGGAGATCAAGCTGATCCTAACTGTTATAGGCCTATTTCGATTTTGCCCTGTTAATCAAAAGTGTTGGAAAAACTTGTCAATAATCAACTGACTGGCTTTTTTGATGTCTATAGTAATATCTCTAGTATGCAATCTGGTTTCCGCTCAGGTTATGGATGTGTCACTGCAAGGTTGGTGTCCTCAATGATGTCACCATTGCCCTTGATTCTAAGCAATGTTGTGCTGCTATTTTTATTGACTTGATGCGGTAGACCATTCCATTCTTGTGGGACGGCTAAGGAGTATTGGTGTCTCTGAGGGGTCTTTGGCTTGGTTTGCTAACTACCTCTCTCAAAGAGTGCAGTGTATAAAGTCAGAACATCTGCTGTCTCAGCCACTGCCTGTCACCAAGGGTGTACCCCAAGGCTCGATCCTAGGCCCCAAGCACTTCTCAATTTACATAAACAACATAGCTCAGGCAGTAGGAAGCTCTCTTATCCATTGATATGCAGATGATACAGTCTTATACTCAGCAGCCCTCATCCTACACATACAACACTCGTTCTGCCAGTCACTTTCTGTTAAAGGTCCCCAAAGCACACTCATCCCTGGGTCGCACATCTTTTCAGTTTGCTGCAGCTAGCAACTGGAACGAGCTGCAACAAACACTCAAACTGGACAGTTTTATCTCAATCTCTTCATTCAAAGACTCAATCATGGACACTCTTAATGACAGTTGTGGCTGCTTTGCGTGATGTACTGTTGTCTCTACCTTCCTGCCATTTGTGCTGTTGTCTGTGCCCAATAATGTTTGTACCCTGTTTTGTGCTGCTACCATGTTGTGTTGCTGCCATGCTGTGTTGCTACCATGTTGTTGTTATGTTGTGTTGCTACCATGCTGTGTTGTCTTGTGTTGCTGCCATGCTATGTTGTTGTCTAAGGTCTCTCTTTATGTAGTGTATATTTTTAATCCCAGCCCCCATCCCTGCAGGAGGGCTTTGGTAGGCTGTCATTGTAAATAAGAATTTGTTCTTAACTTACTTGCCTAGTTAAATAAAGGTTGAATAAATTAAAAATACAAAAATAGTAGTATTTGTTTTTTGTTGTCTGTACTTTACTTTACTATTTTTAATTTTGACAACTTTTACTTTCACTTCACTACGTTCCTAAAGATAATAATGTACTTTTTACTCCATACATTTTCCCTGACACCCAAAAGTACTGGTTACATTTTGAATGCTTAGCAGGACAGGAAAATAGTCCAATTCACACACTTATCAAGACAACATCCCTGGTCATCTACTGCCTCTGATCTGGCGAACTCACTGAACACAAATGCTTCATTTGTAAATGATGTCTGAGTGTTGGAGTGTGCCCCTGGCTATCCGTACATTTATAAAACAAAAAAAGTGTGACTTCTGATTTGCTTAATATAGGGAATTTGAAATTATTTATACTTTTACTTTTACTTTTGTAATTTTTTTTTCAATTACATTTACTTTTGACACTTAATTATATTGAAAACTAAATACTTTTAGACTTTTAGTATTTTAGTAGTAGTATTTTACTGGGTGACTTTCACTTTTACTTGAGTCATTTTCTATCAACGGATCTTTACTTTTACTCATGTTTGACAATTGGGTTATTTTTCCACCACTGACAATGTGCAATTATTACACTTGTCTTTCGTCTTCTATTGTCATTCACAGCCGATACAGATACTGTACCTATCAACATTTTGTCTGGTTGTACATGTTAGTCATCATCCCTTCATATTGTGTCCCATATAAGACAGTTCCCTGACACGTTTGAAGAAGACACAGGGTCCACCCCCTACTATTTAATCAAATAATGACTCCATGACAAACCATCTCTCCTGTCCTCCATCTGTAGAAAAACTAGATAGAGTTGATACACACAGCACTGATTACATTTTCAATGGTTGTTAGGTGAATTCCAGGACAGACAAGTGATAGCATTTTGACCTATGACCAGATCAAATGTGACCAACCTGAGGTGGGACTGGTGACTGGCCACGTACTGCCTCAGCCTTAATATGCTCCTAATATGGTAGGGGGGTTCCCAGGACACTGCTGAACAACAAATCTACCATGTAACCTGTGAATTACAGTAAATAAAATATTGTCACTCAATAAATATATAGCCCAAAAAATGTATGTTCTCTAGTTTGGAAGTAATTATACTAATAGAGTAACTGTAAGTACAGAATAGAAATGGAAAGGGCAGGAGGGATACTAGTTAGTTGTGCAACTGAATGCATTCAACTGAAATGTGTCTTCCACATTTAACCCAACCCCTCTGAATTCAGGGCTGCCTTAATCAACATCCCCGTCATCGACTCCCAGCGAACAGTGGGTTAACTGCCTTGCTCAGGGGCAGAACGACAGATTTTTACCTTGTCAGATTCAGGCCAGTGACACTGATGCCGTTGCTATGCAACCAGCTGTATAATGGTAAGTTGCTGAATGCTTGCTGACATGTATTTGTAGCATGTTAGCTAAAAAGACTGGTTTTCAGGCTTAACAAGTACCATTCTTCATTTATTTGTGCCCTAAAACAAATACACAATAGACTTTTATGAGAACAATCCTGTTGTTTTAGCACTAGTATCAGACGAAGCCCCCGAAAGCTAGCTTGTGCTAACCTTCCCCTTGTTCCATTATATAGTAAAGGCAGAATGCCGCCAGGGCCGGAGTTATCGAGAGCAAGTGCTAACCCAAACAACATGTCTGTTCTCATAAAAGTAGCAAGCTACCTAATTGCAAATCCGGGTTGATCTTTGTCCGAGTTTAAATGAATTGGCTAGCAAGCTAATGTTAGCTAGCAGGAATCTTCTTAGCCAGCCAGTTTGAGTTGAAACATTATCGATAACAAGCTGGCTAATGTTACATCCTATCAAACCTCATCGTCAGGTGCAAGGTTAGCTATGCAAATCTTCCTCTCTATGACGTTACATCACAGTATCACAGTATCATAGCTAGCTATGGGCGGACCACACCTTGTTGTCTCTGGGCAATTGGACATCATTGGCAAAAGTTCCCCTTTAACAAAAGTAGGCTGTAATGATGAGAGTATAAAACTATTTACTATAAAAGTGTGCTGTTTTTGTTGATTTATACATCTTGTGTCACAACGGGAGGTCTAAGGTATGTTGGATTAATTGGACTAAGGTAGGTTGGACCAGCGAATGTGGTCAGAATACAAACAAAGAGACACATAGTGATCAAGATAGTGATTGGATCATCTTGATCGGATGTCGACAACCACATGTTAGTGCAAGGTGTAACCACGGCTCAGGTCGACTACTCTGTGACCCGATCTCGCTAGACTAGAGCATTTATTATGAATCCAATGATGTCATTATTATATGTGTCCTCTCTGGTCAAATGGACCATTAGCTACAGATTAGGTAAATATAGTATGCTGGTGTCTATGTAGTTTTTCCTTGGCCTTTTGTATGTAAGATACTGCAGTGGCTTGTCAGATTTCCCAACTGTTTGTGTTGCAGCCGAGCCCATGACAGATCAGGGCATTCAGGCCAGTGACATTCCTCTAGAGCACAGATGCATCCTGGTCCTGGCGTGAAAAATGCTGCTCGGCCGCAGCACTCACCCGTAGATGAATGGACCGATCCGCGCACTCACCCGTAGATGAATGGACCGATCCGTCTTGTCATCGGAGGTCGGCAGAGAGGTTACAGCTCCAGTATACCTGTGTGTCTGTGGCTTTGCTGACTCCGGCACCGAGTTGATTCACACACAAACACACACACACACACTGGTCTCATCAAACACTGCCCTGGTCCCCCCGAGCCCATCTTACACACTCTCATACACACGTACAAACTCATACACATCACATCTCTCAAACACACACACTCTCTCACACCCTCCCAGCCCTGGTGCCCAGAGCACAGGCTCTGACATCTATATGTTTTTCCTTCTGACCTTTTAGCGTCCTCTCTGCCACCGCCTGTAAGCTGATATATGAAGGCAATTTTTAGCGGTGCCACTTGTATCTGAGGGATTGCGTACACTTTACATTTGGGCCTGCCACCTTGCCACCTCCTCCGGATCTCTCTATTTGGATAGGAGGGGAGGGGAGGGGAGGGGAGGGGAGGGGAGGGGAGGGGAGGGGAGGGGAGGGGAGGGGAGGGGAGGGGAGGGGAGGGGAGGGGAGGGGAGGGGAAGGACAGGAAGAAACGGAAGAAGAAAAAATGAAAAAAGAGGGATGAGAGAGAGAGAGAGAGAGAGAGAGAGGGGGTGGAGAGAAAGGCAGAGAGAGGGTGATGAGCGAGAGGATGATACATCAGACCAGAGCTCACAGTATCTGCAGTGCTGCTATCCAGTTGGGTTCAAATAGTCAATAGTCAAATAGTCAAATAGTCACATTGATTAGAATTAGCCTATGTTACAGTAGTGGAATGGGAACCTACTTTTTTAGCTTGTTAGCATAAACTCATGTTAAACGGATAGGGGCTGTGTGTTATTCCCCCCCTTCGCCATGAACACTTTTCAATTACAGCTGCTCATTGTCAGGTCCTAAATGGCTGGGTCAGCTGGCTGGGCTTTCCCTTTGAAAGCTAGGCTGACATCCCCACAAAGACATCATTAAAGAGACACTCCCTGCACCAGACAATCTCCATCCTTACGCCCTGGGGACTACAGGCATAATGTACAAAAGCAGCAGAGAGCTGGGGTAACCCCCCATTTATGCCCCCCCCCCCCCCCCCCCTAAAACCCCACAGAAAAAAAGACTTACTTTCAATCTATTTCTGTTATTTTTTGTCTTTTCTGTCTTTTATCTTCTTTCTCCCACTGTTTTGTCTCCATGCATAATCCCTCACTCTACCTTATAATTTAATATTTTTACATTTTAATATGTTGAAACAACTTGAAAATAGCATTTTTTCATGATCTAAATATGCGATGACATCCTTCCCCAGAAAAGAAAGGCTTTTATTCTTTAGCAGGTTAAAACTAACACAAACAAAACTGGATTTATTAATTACAGAGAGATTGAAAATGCTAGTTTTTTTTCTCTCAATATGATTTGCATTTTGATTCCGATTTAGATTTTTTAGCAACTTGACTTTCTTTTTTGTTCTCTCTTTTTCTTTCTCTCTAATATCTTTCAGGATCAAAGGCTTTGGTTCATTTATTTCGTTTCGCTTTCCTCCTCCAAGCATTGTTTGCCTCCCAGGACTATAACAAAGTTGTGTGTGTGCCAGATTGCGGGAAGACAGAATTAGTTATTCCTGGACTAATTTGACATCAAAAAGGAAGATCCGTAGAGGGGAGAAGATAAAAGTGGCCATCGTGACCTACAGGATTAGCCGTGTGTCTCCAGCAGGCATGTTCGCTAGCACCTAGGGCACCACACCTCTACACACACACACACACACACACACACACACACACACACACACACACACACACACACACACACACACACACACACACACACACACACACACACACACACACACACACACACACACACACACATGCACAATATCATCTCAACCTCTCATAAAATACCATGGCCTAGAAAAACACTGGCTTGCTGTAATGGTATAGAATTATCATTAGAGTATTATTGTAATCAGTAGTATAACAGCAATACTGGTAGTACCTGTAGTAGCTGTTGTAGTAGTAGTAGTAGTAGTAGGAGGAGGAGGAGTAGTAGCAGTAGTAGTAACAGTAGTAGTAGTAGTAGTAGTAGTAGTAGTAGTACAAGTAATTGCAGAAGTAGGAGCAGTAGCAGTTGTAGTAGTAGTAGTACAAGTACAAGTAGTAGTAGAAGTAGTAGTAGAAGTAGTAGAAGTAGAAGTAGTAGTAGTAGTAGTAGTAGCAGTAGCAGCAGTAGTAGTACTAGTAGTAGTAGTAGTAGTAGTAGCAGTAGCAACAGTAGTAGTAATAGTAGTAGTAGTAGTAGTAGTATCAGTAGTAATAATTGGTGTGTTTAAACCAGAAGATAATACTATACATTACTAAAATATAGGGCGGCAGTTAGCCTAGTGGTTAATAGTGTTGGGCCAGTAACAAAAGGTTACTGGTTTGAATCCCCGAGCTGATTAGGTGAAAAATCTGTTGATGTGCCCTTGCTCCTGTAAGTTGCTCTGGGTAAGAGCTTCTGCTAAATGAAACGGCTCACCTTCAAAGAGAATTTTGCACCTCCCTGTAGACTCAAATGATAATGCAGATGTCTTCATGAAAACGTCATTAGCTTAAATCATAATTACTGAAACGACAGACTAATTGTGAAATATATATATTTATTAATTGACGTTCTCAACTTTCAATGTGTTTATACAGGAATATAGCTCAATCATCTGCTATCATTAAGAAAATGCAGTATACCTACGTGTATTCGTACATGCACAAGCGTGTGATTGCATGTGTGTGTGTACTTTATTCACCATTGAGACCAGGGTCTCTTTCACAAGGGAGCCCTGCACATACAATTCACTGACAAAATCAAATCAGCACAACAAACAATCAAGAAAAACAGCCACATTCCTCAGCAAATAGTTCCCCAATCAATATTTCTAATTGCCCAAGCGGCATCAAAGAGTCCAATTGCACTGTACTTTTGCAGTTGGTTCCAGCAATGAGTCACATTAAAATTACATTTACCTAATTCGGCGGAGACCCGAGGAACCTCAAGAGTTAACCAACCCTGTGAGCGGGTTTGGTATCTCATGTATATTTTTTTATACTTTAAAAACAAAGTTAAGGAAGTTGGAAGCTTGTGTAGTAGGGCTTTAAAAATGAAAGGCAGTAATGAAGTAATCTTCAGGACTTTAAATGAATGAGGATGCAGGATGCAGGATGCAGTGGTAAGTATTAAAACTGTCACCAGTGATAAAAACGAATGGTGCTATGGTAGACGTCATCCAAAGGCTTAAGAGTCGTGGCTGCTACAATCTGGTAAATGTTGTCACTATAATCAAGAACTGGCAGGAAAGTTGACTGTACAATCTGCTATCTGCTGTTTAGGGAGAGGCAAGATCTATTTCTTGTTGACAGTTATGGCAGGTCACAGCTGGACGAAGTGGGGCAGTCTCTCTCTCATGGCTCTTGCCTAGCCTGAGGTCTTTGGGTGTTCAGTTGAGGTAGTCACAGTATCCAGGTCTCACCTTAACTCTCTGTGTCAGCCCTCACCTGGAGCAAACAGACACACACACACACACATGCACGGATTCACACATACGAGTAGGCACACACACATACCTGCGCTACAAATATCTAGACACAGACACGCGACCACAGACAGTAGCACAGTAGCATTATTACAATGCAAATATATTCAGAAGCAGATCCATGCTTATTCAAGTGACTTCATTAGAATTAATCATAACCAGGTGACACAATTAATTACAGGTGTATGCAGTTATAACCCCCCCCCCCACACACCACTAGCTCATCACACCCTCTCTACCTCTACCCCCACCACCCTCCTCCCTCGGTCTGCGATTAGGGCTCCACTCACTAACACATGATCCAAGCCTGCATAGCCTACATCCTCTCCAGGAGTGGAAAGGGTTAAGAGAGGGCTGATGTGGGGAATAATTGCCTGAAGACTGTACTGAAATAGGCTCTAATGGTCAGTAATCCGGGCCTGGAGAGCTGGAGAGCCCTATCCACTGTGCACAACACTGAATGCCGGTAATGGGCTTCTCTGTTACTTACATATGCATAGATCTTTTCCATTAAGGGCTGAATGACAAATAGACAATACAAAAAAGAAAATGGTAGGGAAAGACTTCCCCCTATGCTGGCAGTAATTTGGCAGGAGACTGAGCCTTATCCTTCAATCTCATTAGTCCATTGTTCTGATGCCGTTCAACTCTAAAAGAGGCCTGGCTTGGAAACGCTACTCAAACTGATGATGACAATGTGAACCCGCTCCTCTGTGCCTGGCAGCCAGGGTTCTCCAACTCCACTCCTGCAGAGTTACTGCGTGGGCAGGCTTTTGTTCTGGCCCAGCGTTAACTCGCCTGTTTCAAATGATCATCTAAGAATGGTCTTCAGTCTGACCCGTAGTTAGTTGAATCAAGACGTGTTACTCCTAAGGCTGGAACAAAAAGCCTGCAAACCCAACTATGGGGTGTTGAACAGTGAGGGTGGTTGAAGATGAGGATCGGATGTGTGAGGAGAAAGTAGAGAGAGAGGTTGGAGAGAGAGAGGGATGAGATGAGAGTTAGAGAGGTGAGGAAAAGAGAGGAGGGGATTTGGATGAGAGGGATGAGAGGTGGAGGGGAGCAGAGGGGTGAGGAAGGGGCACAAGGGTGTGAGCATGGGGGCGGGGTAACTATCAGGACGGGAAGCAGCCAGCCCCCTATCCCCCTGAGCTGCCAGATGGCACAGATTCAAACCCCTAGTGAAACGAACAAACACACACACACACACACACACACACACACACACACACACACACACACACACACACACACACACACACACACACACACACACACACACACACACACACACACACACACACACACACACACACACACACACACACACACACACACACACACACACACACACACTGACAGATAGAGGCGCACTGAAACTAACACACACTCAAACGTAAAACACTCTGTAACACTAGAAAACACATACTCTTTCACAAGCGCAGACAAGGATTTACTGAAACGCAAAGAGAAAACACATATGCAGGCATGTACACATACACACACTCCTATTCTTAAACATCCCTAACACCTTCACCCTACACCTACATCAAATCCTGCCTAATGTTTCACAGTTTTCTGCAGTAAGAATGATTGCACACCTCTATCTATTCATCACATTCATGTATTCACGTCCCTCGACGTACTGTTCCTCCTGTACTCCCGCTCATGATTATCTGAAGTCCACTGTGAATTAACATGTGAGGATCCTACATTGTAGTACAGCCCAGATTATGTTGTGGGATATTAGTGCCAGTCTTACAGTAGCAGAGGATATAGAAGAGGATTTTACCATCAGGGCTTGTATTTTACCATCAGGGCTTGTATTTTACCATCAGGGCTTGTATTTGTAGCAGGTCAAGGACACTTGGCTGAGCACAGCTCTGATCCCAGCTCTGTCTGGATAAATGTCCCCTGAATCATTTACATGTGAAATGGGATGCGATACTTCCACTATTGGCCATTAGAGATCTGCTGTTCTAATGGAGGAGATGTTTTTGCATGATATGAATATGAGTTACATGATTTTTTATCTTTATCCTGTGTCTATTGCATGGTGTATCGGTTATACTGTATATGCAACGGTTCATTCATAGAGCGGTGTTGTTTGTATCAGTGCCTGGGTAGATCACACACACACAGGCACACAGCGGCACACACACAGGCTCACACTCACTGCAAAAAAGAACGCACACGCTGTACATGCACCCAGCATCCCCCTTTCCCCACCTCAGGCACACACACACACCGACACACACACACACACACACGGTGGTAATAGATATGCTGCAGCCCTGAGCTCAGGAAGGCCCTGCTACATCTGTCAGGCATGCACCGCGAAGCCTCGGCGAGTTCAGATGCTATCGCTGCCGCCTGCATCAAAAGATTTAATGTCCACCCCCGAGGAGGGCTCTGTGGAGGAGGCGAAACAGGAGGCGGGGGAGATAAGAGGGAGGTGACAGCAATATCAGCCGGGGAGGGGGGCGGAGGTGAAAAGAGAAGAAGAAGAAGAAGAAGAAGAAGAAGAAGAAGAAGAAGAAGAAGAAGAAGAAGAAGAAGAAGAAGAAGAAGAAGAAGAAGAAGAAGAAGACCAAACATGGGTTGGCACAGTGACCAAGCTCTTGGTGTCCCCTCTTCTCACCATCTAGACCCACTGCTGCTTTCTGTCAGAGGGGGAAGAGAGGAAAGAGGATGAGAAAGAGGAAGGTGAGACAGGGGAAAACCTAGGGAGAGATCGGAGGGCCTGGGAGAGCTCTATCCCAAGACCTTCACAAAGACCGCAACCCAGAGGAGAGAAGGACCACAGTAAAGAATGGAAAAGGAAGAGAGGGTGATGAAGAGGAAGAAAAAGGGCAGAAAATAGGGTTGTTGAGGGGAAAGGTTCAAAGCTTGGCTCAGCTTAGCCAATTGGTCAAATTGAGGGGGAGGGGGAGGGGGGATCACCAATTTAATATCACTATGCAGTGCCTATGCAACCCTCTCAACCTGCCCTGGCAACCAAGTTGCACAGTGGGTATGCAGTATTGGCTGGGGCAGGAGGGGCAAGTGTGAGGGGGTTGTGCGGGTGAGGTGGAGGGGAGGGGAGATGGATTTTAGGCTCCTCTTCATCCCCATGGGTTAACTGTTAATCAGAACTCTCCCGAGATTTACCCTCCATACACCCCCTTTCCCTAGCTTTACCCCAACCCTGATTCTGCTCATGAATAATCTCACCCAAGGCAGCAGAAAACGGGGCAAAGCGTACGCCTTATTTAGAGAGAGAAAGAGAGAAGAGAGAGAGAGAGAGAGAGAGAGAGAGTCTTTTGATGTCTCTTCACCCTGAATAGATGATGGGGTTGTTGAGGATTTCTCCTGGATGTTAGGAGAGACCCAGGGACATCAGCGAGGCCCTGATTAAATGCTGAAGCCGTCATGCCTGCAGCGAGCCAGGAGATTAATATCGGCATAACCTGTTACTTAATTCATTATGGGGATACAGGCTAATTTGATTTGATATTATTTTAATAAAGTTCTGTGATATAGAAGATTGTTTCAGGCTATCAAAATAATTTTCCAGTTATTACAGTTAGTCAGGCAGGTCCCTTTGATAGCATTGGTTGGTCGTGCCTGTCCTGAATACATTAGAGCCTCTCTCTCTCACTCCTCTCTCTCTCTCACTCTCTCTCTCTTTCTCTCATTCACTCAGTGGCTCAGATCAGCGAGAGAAAAGAGAGTGAGTAAGGAGGTGCGGCAGTTAGCCTAGCGGTTAACGTCACCGGTTCAAATCCCCAAGCTGACTATGTGAAGAATCTGTCAATGCGCCCTTGAGCAAGGCACTTAACCCTAATTTCTCCTGTAAGTCGCTCTGGATAAGAGTGCCTGCTAAATGACTAAAATGTGAAGGAGGGAGAGAGGGCAGACTGCAGGCAGGCTTACATGTGTCGTTGACTCGGCATCTCGTTTTTTATGGCTAATCTTTGAAGGAAAACAGAGACCGTGGCGAAGAAAGGAGAGGAGGTCAGTAGCTCTCTCTCTCTCTCCATTACGAGTTTAATTATTTCATTATAAAAGCTCTCTCACTCTCTCTCTCTCTCTCTCTCTCTCTCTCTCTCTCTCTCTCTCTCTCTCTCTCTCTCTCTCTCTCTGTCTCGCTATGTGTTCAGCTGTATTAGACCCTGTGTATCAGCCGCCACGGGCCTTCACAGGGGGTGTGTAAGTCGTCTGTCAGAAGGTAATCACTGTGTCCACAGCACTATATGTTAATTCATCTCTCTTGCTGACTATGGTCTTTAATATAAATGAAATGCATCGGATGATATTAACATGGCAAGATTATATCACACAGTGTGACCAGGATCCTGTCTGTATTGTAAAGGCGCAAGGAAACAATTATCAATTATAGAAAGACACGGTGGCCAACATTTTACAGCTTCCAAAATGTACAAAATATGCAATGAAAACATCCATGCCCTTTTGGATATTTGGAAATGTGGAAACATTTTGCCTTAGTAAGGTAGGGTCGGAAGGTCAAGGCCGTCTATGGAGAGGTACCTGGAAAGAGGGGCAGGTGTATGTGTGTGTGTGTGTGTGTGCATTGGGTGTGGGTGTGGCTGTGTGTATGAGTGTACATGCGTGTGTGTGTGTGTGTGTGTGTGATTGTGTGTGTGTGTGTGTGTGCGTTCCTGCCCTGCCTACTCTGAATAAAACACCCCCAAACTGAAGCCAGACACAGCAGGTAGTGCAGGGACCTTTGACCTAATGTTGTTTTCTTTCACTTTTTCTCTGTTTCTGTTTAATTATAGTTGGGATTACGGGGATGAAACGAAAGGAAGGAAGCAAAGACAGAGGATCAGGGGCACTAATCTGTTGAGTCTCAAATCTCTCCTTCCCTCTTTCTCCCTCTTTTCCTCTCTGCATTCTTCCTTCTCTCTGTCTGTTTTTCTCCAGACAACGAGCCGTGTTGAGCCTCAAGGTCAAAGATCATCAAATATAACAATTATTGGGGGCAGAGTTCCTGGGCGTGTCTCAACTGACTAGCCAAATTCCGAGGGGGTCCAGCTGAAGGGGGTCTCAGCCAGACCACCTTAAAACACACACAACTTCACAACTTTTTGGAAAACAAAGAAGATGTATTTTGCCCCTTTATGGCATTTTTTGTCTCCTCTATCACATTTGGAGTTGCATTTATCTTTGTGTTATAAGGCCGACCTGGTTGTTCAGTCCAATAAAACATGCATTGGGCAACAGAGAATCCAAATAAGAAAGCCCTGGCCAAGCAAGGATATTAAAGTGAAGACCTACAAAGGTTTATGATGATTTAAGAGAGTTTCTAAACAAATCAAAATGCTAAGAAAATGCCTTTGTCTGTGAAAAACATGAAAAAGCGATAAATGGTTTGTCGATCCTTCTCGGGTGAGAAAACAGTCTTTATTAAGAAAGATTGAAATTGTTTTTGATTTTCTGTCCACTATTTTGAATTGAATCCAAATTGTGACTGGCCGTAAATCACAAAATCCTGCTTATGTCTTGGACCAATACAATTAAAATACCACAATAATACATAATAATGTGTGTTCTCCTACTTCTAGACTTATTTTATCAGAGCTTCGTGCATAGTGTTGCAATATTCCGGGAACGGTCAATAAATTCCCTGGTTTTTCAGAAGTCCTGGTTGGAGGATCCGGATTTCCTGCTTATTGCGTCCTGATTCCGAGAATCCTCCAACCAGGATTTCGGGAAAACCAGGGAATTTATTGAAATTTGAAACCCTACTTGTGCATCACTAGAAAAAAATGTAGCCATCTCGTATCGCCACAAAAATATCCCCAAAGTCCCCAGTGTAATATGGTTGTAGAGTCTAGTATGTAATTCCTTTCACCCTGTGCGTGTAGTGGCAGATCATAAAGCAGCTTTTACAAGAGGCTGTAAAGCACCACTTCCATGCTGCTGGCTGTGCAAAGATGGCGTTGCTTTTTTATGTATTATTATAATATTATTTTTTGTTTTGCATCCATATTTATTGCTCTGTTTTGTCCTTCAGCGGACGGGCTAAGGCGAGGACGGGGGACAGGGTATGCACGGCCGATTGCACGGACTGAGCTGTAAAATACCTTAACTGTCTGGCTCAAGGGACTTGCTCACATCGCTCATGACAGTTGCTGTCTGAAGCCACAAAACTTCCTTCAGTCTTTACATTGGGTCCTATCTATCATTTCTCACTGTTCAGTGTGTAGTTTAAAGTTGGGATTTCAAGTCAACAAACATGCAAACATATTTGACACTAAAATAAGAATAAAAAGATGATAGACAGAGTGCTCCCAAATTTGAGCACAGAATGTTGAAACATGTTTAAACATCATGTATTAGAATAGGTAAACAGTGATTTGGCTTTTATGTGACGGGCACACAGTTCAATATTTGAACGTTATTGCGCCCCACAAAAACAAAAAAACTGCTTTAATTTGAAAACGATTTAGCTGGGAGTGATACTGTAGTAATAAAGAAGTTATTGACCAATGATATTGATCGATGGGTCGTCGGGCAAAGACAGCTGACCTTGGTCTCCCCCTGTGCTTCACCCTCCATCCTTCGTAGCCCATTCAATAATATATTATTTTGCACAGTTTAAAGCAGGACAACAAAAAGCTACACACTACAAGGTGAGGAATTGATGGCAAATGTTTCATGGTTATTTGCCTGCAGGAATTTGGCAGGGCTTTGTGAAGGGTGATTAAAAGCAGACTTCAGTCGAGGCGTGAATAGGGGTTGCCATTCAACCGAAGGAATAAAAAAAAAGGAGAGCGGGGAAAAAAGAAAACGAAGGGAAAGAGAATGGATGTGTTTTTCATTTTGCCTAAATCAGATAATGGCCTTGAAGGTAGAGAGGGAGAGGTAGGAGAAGAGCACCAGAGCGGTAACTATTTCAAGCTTTGGTCTGATTTTTTCACAAGGTCAACGCAGGGAAACAATGGCCATTGATTTGTCCCAGGAGAGGCCTTGGTAAGGCCTGGGTGATTACTGTGTTGGACCGTTGTTCTGAAGATAAGGGAAATAGTGACACATAATAGTCTTATAAGCAAGTGTAAGGTTAGAGGCTGAGTGAGTATCGCTCAGGTGGATGGATATTTCCACAATGCTATAAAATTGCAACTGCCAAAGAAAAAGAAGCAATTACATTGCTTCCAACAAGGACACTATATGCTACAACACAATTCATTCAAAACCTCTGTCACCACATGTTCCCTTTCAGTAAATAAACTTGAATTGAATTGACTGAATTTACGTATTTCCAGTGTCATTACTGGTATAAGGTCCATATAACGTCAAATGGGGCCTGCATCAAGGTTTTAAAGCAAGGGAATGAGAGTGAAAAAGGAGAAGGATCGTGAGGGAGAGCGTGCTGTTTTAGCCCACTTGTCCTATAGTCCTGTTCGTTTGCATGTCAGACATGTTGATGTGGAAGGAGCCAGGTCGTGGTTAAACTTTGTGAAATATTCATCCTGCTTTGAGGCCAGTCAACTGAAATATCTACTTGACAGACATTTAAACCGAAAGGGAATCGCATCCATTATTGAAGCATGGGCATGTTATCAATTCATACAGGTCAATAAGGAGGATTTAAATTTGTGTCTGTCAAGATTAAGATTTTCGTCTGTCTGTCTGTCTCTCTCTCTGTCTCTCTCTGTCTCTCTCTGTCTGTCTCTCTCTGTCTCTGTCTGTCTGTCTCTCTCTCTGTCTCTCTCTGTCTCTGTCTGTCTCTCTCTGTCTCTCTCTCTCTCTCTCTCTCCCTCTCTCCCACTCTCCCTCTCTCTTCAACACACTTGCCTAGTCATCTTCTACAGAGTGTTATGCCTATTCTTGCTCTTATTTATACAGTAATAGCCTCTTGAAAAATGTACAGTGAACTCCAAAAGTATCGTGACACATGATTTGTTGTTTTGGCTCTGCAATCCATCACTTTGGATTTGAAAGGATACAATTAATGTGAGGTTAAAGTGCAGACAGACAGCTTTAATTTGAGGATATTTTTACTTTTTGTACATAGTCCTGCCCTTTTAGAGGACCAAAAGTATTGGGATACATCTTTAAATCATTTTAGAATAAATGTACAATGTAAAAAATTGTGCAAATAAAGAAAGACCCTTGAATGAGTAATATTCTAAACTTTTGACCGGGGGGTGTATATGTGTATTGAAGTAGTCAAAAGTAGAGTATTTGGTCCCATATTCCTTGCACACAATGATTATATCAAGCTTGTGACTCTACAAACTTGCCGCATGCATTTGCAATTTGTTTTGGTTGTGTTTCAGATTATTTTGTGCCCAATAGAAATTAATAGTAAATCATGTATTGTGTCATTTTGGAGTCACTTTTATTGTAAATAAGAATATAATATATTTCTGAACACATTCACGTGGATGCTACCATGATTACAATAGAACTGAATGGGTGAGAATGTTACAGACACACAAATATCATACCCCAAAGACATGCTAACCTCTCACCATTACCATAACAGGGGAAGTTAGCATTTTTTTGCCTCTGTAACTTTCCTGGAGTACAGAGTCAAAACAACAAAAAGGTGTCACTGTCCCAATACTTTTGTAGCTCACTGTACTGTAAGTGAATTTGTGCCAATATGTTTGGTCCCCTAAAATGGCGAGACTACAGTATGTACAAAAAGTGCTGTAATTTCTAAATGGATGAAAATACCCTCAAATTAAAGCTGACAGTCTACACTTTAACCTCATAGTTATTGTATCATTTGGATCTCACTATATGCAAGCCTATAATGAGTTGATATAATTTTTTCCATAATTCCATATTCCTCTGTTTGTTGCTAAGGCAGCACCAGGCCCAGGTGCATGATGGTACAGGAAGTGACCCAGACTCTGCTATATCACAGCCTGTCGTGGGAGAGCTCCTCATTTACATCAATTATAGATACAGCTTTCCCATCCCACTGCTGCATTTTTCATGACGAGGGGGTATTTAAATGTGTCCAGTTGACATGCTTCTGAAAGCATTGGCCTGTCCCTGTCCCTTACACCACGCACAGGGTTGAAAAGAGCACGCAAACTGTCACCAGCCAGGCAACCAACCCCAGAGCCCTGCTCTGTGTGTGTGTGTGTGTGTGTGTGTGTGTGTGTGTGTGTGTGTGTGTGTGTGTGTGTGTGTGTGTGTGTGTGTGTGTGTGTGTGTGTGTGTGTGTGTGTGTGTGTGTGCGTGTGTAGGGTTAGTGTTTTTGTTGCTTCTGTTGCTCTGTATCTTTCCATTTCTCCAAACTTAGAATTTAGAAGTAAAAGGTGATGTTTCAGCACTCATTCTGAATTGTTAAGTTATGGGTTAAGGTTTGGGATAGAGTTAAAACATTAAGTTTAGGCAGTCATTCCAAATGGTTACGGTAAGTGTTAAGGTTAGTGGTAAAAAACCTTTTGGTCCAGAGTCACAGGGTGGCAGGTAGCTTAGCGGTTAGAGCATTGGGCCAGTAACTGAAAGGTCACTGGTTCGAATACCCAAGCCGACAAAGTGGAAAAAACCTGTCGATGTGTCCTTAATCAAAGCACTTAACTCTAATTCATTCCAGAGGCTGAACCTGTAGGTAGGCCATCATTGTAAATAAGACTTTGTTTTTAACTGACTTGCCTAGTTAAATAAAGGTTAAATGAAAAATAATAAAAAACCCAAGCTTACTTGATGGTAATAGCGCTCACTGTTGCCCCTAGTGGCAGGTTTTGAAGGGATTTCTCAACGTCCTCGGGACATGAATAGACATCCAATTTCAACGTCAGTCTTAAACAACCCTCCTCTCTCCCTTCTTTTAACACAGCACGCTTCTAACTCAGAAATGTAACCACATGTTCCTAAGGGAGGGGAAATACATCAAGGATACTTGCAGGTGGCTATGTTGCATTTCAACGTTAAGATGGTTTCTATTTCCCCTCCCTGGTAGGTTGTCTTACCCTTCTGCCCATTGGTGTTTTCTCTCTAAATGTTTAGGTTAGCCACACACACACACACACACACACACACACAGAAACACACACACAGAAACACACACAGAAACACACACACACACACACACACACACACACACACAAACACACACACACACACACACACACACACACACACACACACACACACACACACACACACACACACACACACACACACACACACACACACACACACACACACACACACACACACACACACACACACACGTGAGATCTATACTTTCTCCTTCCGCTCTTCTGTATCTTTAACCCTATCATTTCCCAGGTATTTAACTTGAAAAAAAGGCTTACATTTATTTTATATGAACCTAAATCAGCTTTGTTCTAAATGTGTAACAATATAACTAGCCCTTCTACCAAGGTGTCTATCTGGAATACCACAACTAAATCAGAAACATCTAGAACAAAGCTAGCTAAAATGGCACCCTTTTTACCAGTAGGAAACAGGTTTGCTGTAAATTTGCTTGTTTGCCCAGAGCAAAACTTCAGGTTCACTTATCCCTTCAGGTCTGTAACTAAATAAATCAGATAGACAAAATGCATTCATTATGGCTGCTTTTCTTTTTCCTTATCCCCACTTCTCTCACCCCATCGCCAGCCTGTTGGGGAGGTGTTGTCGGCAGCTGGTGTGTTTGCATAATGTGTGAGGTGTGTGTGGAAGAGGGGCCGTTCTTGGATGGTACAAATTGCTTTTTTGACCCGGTAATTAGCTAGAGAAGACGCTCTGAAGGGCCTTGTGATGAAGCTCCCTGACCACATTTCACCACGGATGCATAAATGATCATTTATGAAACCATAATCGACTGTTGAGGTGTTCTTTCATACCTCGCATAGCAACAAAGTAGCGTTATAGTCTGTGACCATCTTTGGTGTTTCAGATCATGGAATCAGTTCATTATGTAGATAAATGTACAGATACTGTGTACAGCATATGTTCTTTACATTATTTAATTGTGGGAAAACATGTATACTCAAACACAGTGACACGCCCACAGATACATTACACACATGAACACACACGCACACACACAGGCCGTGCATGAAACTGAAATGGTGTGTGTGGGGCGGATATGGAAGGTTTGACACAGGAGCGTGTGGGATTGCCCTCAGAACAGCTGTCTTTACAGAGGAGCAAGAAAGGAAGGCAATTAGAAACGTCAGATCTGTGATCCATCACCCTCTATTATGGGCTCTGCAAGGTGAGGAAAGGAGAGAGAAGCACACACACACACACACACACACACACACACACACACACACACACTAAGCATTTGTCGGACAATCTATGTAATTTACCCACCATAGAATGCCAATATCTACATTGTGCCAACGCCTGTCCCTCCAACCCACCTTAACTTCAGCTAATGCTTAGCAGAACGAGAAAGGAAAGAGATGGAGAGGCATGTGTGTTAAACCAGGACTCACTTTTATTAGTGAGAGAGAGAGAGAGAGAAAGAGCGGGGAAGAGACAGTGAGCGAGAGAGAAAGACCTAGGAGTCCAGTAACTCCTAGTCTGTAATATAAGCCCCCCTGTTAAAGAATCCCACAAAAAGCATCTTCAGAAAGCAGCCCCTAGTCTGATGAGATCCCGAAAGAGGGCCGGCAACCCAGGCTTTAAAGCATCGAGATTTCACCAGTGTGTACACTTTTAATTGCGCTCCCATTGCTTGCCCCCCAGCTCCTCTCCTCCTTTTCCCCTCTCCCTCTTTCTTTCTCATACTGTCTCTTTCTATCTGTCTGGCCTTCAAAGAGAAACTCATTGACTTTATTTTAATTTCATAGAGGAACCCTGCGGGATGAAACTGGAGATACTAGTTAGAAAAACAGCTATTCTTTATTTTAAGCTGATGGTGCTGTGGTATTAAGAGGTATTTGATGGTTGAGAGGGCCAACCATAAATGTTCCATTTAATCCCTGAAAAACAATAATAACCAAATCATGGTGATGAGTAAATATGTTATGTGTTTATGGATACACAGTAGTATGGTTTTCACTCCCAACCTTGTAGTGGTAATATGGGCTATATGGATGTCTCTATGGGACATATGTGTTTTTGTGCAAATTCATATGCCTTCATTTGTATATGTGGGTGTGTGTGAGCCCTCTGAGCATTGAACATGTTCCTGATAAACAGCTTTACAGCTACCTGCAGGAATCGACTTGCCCTATTTGTTTCAGATTCCTGGTCCCTCACTGGTTTGTGTGTGTGTGTGTGTGTGTGTGTGTGTGTGTGTGTGTGTGTGTGTGTGTGTGTGTGTGTGTGTGTGTGTGTGTGTGTGTGTGTGTGTGTGTGTGTGTGTGTGTGTGTGGCTCAACTCACAGGTGTATAGGCTCAGTGAAAGATGAGCTTATGCGAGGGCCTGTCCACCTTGCCCTTTGGCTATTTCTGTTCCGGCAGCTTGCTGCGTTGCGTAATGATCTGGGAGATAGCGGTTGCTGCTCCCTTTGCTTGTTGTCTCTATCGCTCATAATCGTAGTAAGTGCCAGAAGGTCAAGTGTACAAAATAAGACCGGCTTTAAAAAAGACAGGAAACACACACCACCTTAGAAACAAGACATGTGTGTACCTCTACGATAGGGGGCAGTGGTAGAGCAGATAGAGAGGCAATTATCACACAGACAGGGATTCCTGTACTGTACTTACCAGGTGTTGATGTAGACCTATCACAAAAGCAATCGTGACAGGGCATTTTCCTATTGGCTGAATCCTAATTTGAGATACACAAAAACATTTGCACAAATTTTGCATTGACGTCAGTGCATGATTTTACAACCAAAAGTACCTTGGAGTTCAAAAGTAGAGAGAGAGGACCTCAAATCTACTTTTTTGTGTTTTTCTGACCTGTTTCATTTGGCACCTGAAGACAGAAAAAGTCAAATAATTGTTGTTATAACTTTGTATGAAGCTACGGGGATAAATACATCCATAAATAAACATAACATCTAACAAAATATCTATTTACCTGTTTGTTCATTAAGTTCTCCTCTCATTACCTTCCAATGTGTGTCTGAAGAGAGAGAGATGGGGAGAGAAAGAGAGAGAGAGAGAGAGAGAGAGAGAGAGAGAGAGAGTGAGTGAGCGTGAGCGGCAGAGAATGAGAGAGAAGGAGAGCGAGAGAAGGGCAGAGAGAGAGAGAGAGAGAGAATAGCAAGAGCTGTAGGCTGCTTGTCCGCTAGGAATAGAGCAGTGCTCGCCAAAAAACAAGGCCTCTCGTCTTTCTTTATCATTCTTTTTTTATTCCCTTTGTTAAAGTAACTCCGTGCACAGGACTTCAGAGGAGGCTGGGATGAGGACATCAAAGAGCTCCAACAGATTGCGGCCCAACGGACACACTCAGAGTGGGCATTAATTTGTTTGTCGAAATGGAGAAAAGCAGCAAAAAACAGGAAATGAAAGAGCTATCTTTTGTTTAGTCTTTTTTTGGCTCATTTCCTTTTCATTTATTTTCTTCTTCTTCTTCTTCTTCTTCTTCTTCTTCTTCTTCTTCTTCTTCTTCTTCTTCTTCTTCTTCGTCTTCTTCTTCTTCTTCTTCTTCTTCTTCTTCTTCTTCTTCTTCTTCTTCTTCTTCTTCTTCTTCTTCCTCTCCTTCTCCTTCTCCTTCTCCTTCTCTCCTCTTTCTTCTTCCGAAAGTTTCCAAATGTCCAAGGAGGAGGCGTTACGATGGTATCTTGTTTTTGTCAGGGGTCTTGTTTTGTTCCATCTCTCTTTCTCTGACTGAGAGAAAGAGAGAGAGATGCGCATAACCACTGATTGCACACAAAATAATGATTGGTGCCAGGGCAAGGCTTACATCTCTTTACTGGAATAGCCTAATGGTTCAATAATTAAAAGCAAAGCGGTCAGATTTTTACCCCACCAGGTGCCTTTCGGCCAGTGATGGATCTGGCAGGCCAAGTAATTGCTTACATTTTTTTTTTTTATCGCTTTGGTTAAATTTTCACATGTATGTGGTACAATCTTCCCAACGGTAGTTGTTTCAAAACTTAAAGCACATTTCCAATTGATTAAGTAACCTACATCACTCACAATCATTAAGTCACTTTTTCATCAAACTTAATCAGTGTTTCATCTGGAAATACATGTTTCACATGTTCATCTAAAGTGATTGCGTTTAACAATGAAATGTTCTCATTCATTTTGATATGATTGTGTTCCGCCTTTGTTAAAATACATGTTACTATTACTTAATCCAACTGCTCTTCTTGATAATAACTTAACCGTTTAGTCAACCTAAACTGGTTTGTAAAGTATAATATAATGTATAATGTAGCCTACTACTTTGATTTGATTTTATCATGATCTATTTTAGTCCAAGGGCTAGTCTTCCAAGGGCTAGTCTACCAAGGTCTAGTCTCCCAAAGGCTAGTCTTCCAAGGGTTAGTCTTCCAAGGGCTAGTCTTCCAAGGGCTAGACTTCCAAGGGCTAGTCTTCCAAGAGCTAGTCTTCCAAGGGCTAGTCTTCTAGGAGTCCTCATGAAATGTAAAAAAAAACATACAGAAATCAGAACAACAACAAAAGCAAAGATCCACAACAAAGATATACATATGAATTTAAATACATTACAATAACCTCTTAGACCCACTGTAGCCCAACTTGTAGTATTTAGCAAGTGTTTTTAACTTTCTGTTAAGGAGTTCCAGGACTTCACTGCCCTGAAACTATAAGCTCTTTTGCCCAGTTTTGCTGGTCTATAGGTGGCCTTGGATCTGTTTTGCGTGTTACGAGAGTGTTTGTCCATATCCAGTTTATTATATACAGCGGTTGGTCTTTCAGAGAGTTGACTCGTATGAAAAAGGATTAGTATATTATTTTCTATAATTTCCTTGACAATTATGTAATTCTATGTAGGACCTCTCGTAAACCACATTGCAGAACCATTCTGGCTGCCTTATTTTGTGCTATCTACCATCTCTTTAGGTCAACAACACTTGCATTACTCCAGATGACAGAGAAGTAGTTAATTTGACCATGGATGAGAGCTTCTGAGATTTGTTTTAGAATTTGCTCTGGCGTATACTTCGCAATCCTTCTGAGCATACATGAGGTGCTGATGATTTTTTTGCAGAGTTGTGAAATGTGTGATGACCAAGAAATACTGTTGTCTAGGTAGAAGCACACCTAGCAACCTAGCCTCTGAAACCTCTTCTATTGGTGTCCTGCCAGCTGTACGAAGGGTAGTTTATTCCTTCTTCTCTTCGTACATATTAGCATTGCCTTGGTTTAGCACTAATTTGTTTTGGATGATCTAATTTGAAATATTTATTATGTCAGCTTCAAGAGCCTATTTCAGCTTCTCTACAGAATTACTTGTTACATAGACAGTGGTATTGTCAGCAAACGTGGTTGCCATAGAATTGGAGAGCACCAGAGGGAGATCATTTGTATACAGCAAGTATATAAGAGGTCCTAGGCAGCTGCCTTGTGGGACACCACAGCATGAGGTTCAGAATATGCACCATTTCTGAATGAAAAACTGCTTTCTGTTGACAAGATAGGACTGTAACCATCTTAATGATGTGTTTTCAAATCTTTAGTGGCACAATTTCATCAACAGTCTACCATGATCAACAAGGTCAAAGGCAGCACTAAAATAAAGAAGCAGTACACCCACAAGTTTAGCTTGGTCAAGTGACATGAGCCATCGATCTGTTAAGTCAACCAGAGCTGTTGATGACTATTATGATTTTACTACTTGAAAAAATATGATATTGACAAGATCAGAGATGTACTGTATGTAACAAATGCATCCCCTATACAGTAAACATGTATCCAAATGGGCCAATACAGTGTTGCAAAACGGTAATATATGCCATTTACGTAGCAGACACTTTTATCCAAAGTGAGTCAATAAAGTTTCTTATGTGACCCCACAACTCTGGTGTTGCTAGTGCCATCCTCTTACTGAATGAGCCACACAGGACCACTACAATATGTACAATACAATACTGTAAAATACAATACATGATAATACAGGTAGAAGGTGTATGATTGCCATCCCCATGAGCGTGCGACCCATTTTGAAGCTGAGCCATTTGCTCACTAAGATTATAGCATGGTGTCAAAAGTCAAATATAAAACAGGAGATATTATTTCACATAAAATAATAATGTTCCTTGAGTTTTGTTGGAGTTTAGAGTGACAAAAAATAGCTATCCGCTAACTGTTCTCTCATGTCTCTTCATTGAGCAGAGCAGCCCAAGCGGAGCCGTTGCTATGGATACTCAGACTTAGAGCCATCTGAGCAGAGCGAGCTACGCGCAGGAAGTGGGTGAGGAGCAGCTAATGGATTTACTAAAGGGTTTTGGGTTTAGGACAGGGCCAGGCCCTAAATTTGGCGGAAGCAATCAGGCCTGGGTAGGGCAGGGCCTGCACGTTGCAGGCATGGGCAGGGCTCTGGCTTATAATTCATGCCCGTGCAGGGCTCTAGCGACCCTCCTTGAGGCTATACATGAGGCATGCGATGACATCAATCCAGACAAATGTCAGGCTTGGATTCGACATTCCAAAAGGTTTGCCAAGGTGCATGAACAATGACAACATTTACTGCGATGTCGATGAGAACCTATGAACAAATGCTCAAGACAGGCTTGATGCAAACTAGATTCTGCTAAAAATCATGTTTCTTTCATTTATATTGTAAGTGAACAATACATGAATTTGTTTTGCATCAATGACTGTGAAAGATGTGAATGATCACACCATACTTTAGTAAATTAAATTCAAAGGATCATTTGGCTTTGACTTATTTTCTGTGAAGAACATGTAAAAACAAAAACATTTATTGAGTACACATTACAATGCCCCCACACATTCATATCCTTCATACAATGTTTGGGTCAATTTGACCTGCATACACACAGAGACACACAGACAGACACACAGAAACATGCACACACGCACACACGCACCCACGCACACACGCACACACACACTCACACACACACACACACAGATAGAGAGAGAGAAGTACACACACATACACTTTCTAAATTGTTACAATCCAAGCACCGAGAAGCCTTCTGCTCCTGCTTTCCTGCTCTCTTTACCCTCTGAAGTGTGGGAACCTGCATAATGTTATTCCAAAACATTGGCACTGTACCCCTCACACCTGCACATCGGGGGAGGGACAAAACAGATAAATAACTCTACATCACAGTGTATAGCTCACAATCCTCCACCAGCAATATGAGCAAAATATTCATTGCTCAGAGGGCCTTGGAACTAATATTGGAAGAGAGTGAGACACATAGTGAAGTGGAAGAGGAGGATGTTTCAGAATATGAGTCTCCTGCTGTCCCACCTGCACGACCCACACAACCACAACCTGTTGTTGTTGTTGTTGTTGTTGTGTGTGTGTGTGTGTGTGTGTGTGTGTGTGTGTGTGTGTGTGTGTGTGTGTGTGTGTGTGTGTGTGTGTGTGTGTGTGTGTGTGTGTGTGTGTGTGTGTGTGTGTGTGTGTGTGTGTGTGTGTGTGTGTGTGTGTGTGTGTGTTAGGAGAAGTGGTGGTCTTTTCATTATTCTAGATTGCAGCCGGTGGCAACAAGAGGCAGCGTGTGAGGTGTGTGGACCCTCAAAGGACTCAAAGATACAGACCACATGCAGCAACTGCAAAAAGTACATCTGTAGTACACATACTCTCAAATTCTGTGCATCATGTGTTGTGCAGACAGGCCTGCCCATGAACACACACAATTTTATCCAATGTTATTTCAGAATTATTTGAGACTGTATTTATGTACTGTATTTCATCGACAGTTACTAAAACAGTGAACATTTGAGAGATGTATTTTTTATGTACTGTATTTCATCGACAGTGACTAAAATAGCGGACATTCGAGAGATGTATTTTTTATGTACTGTATTTTTCATCGACAGTGACTAAAACAGCGGAGATTCGAGAGATGTATTTTTTTATGTACTGTATTTCATCGATAGTGACTAAAACAGCGGAAATTTGAGAGATGTATTTTTTATGTACTGTATTTCATCAACAGTGACTAAAACAGTGGAAATTTGAGAGATGTATGTTTTAAGTACTGTATTTCATCAACAGTGACTAAAACAGTGGAAATTTGAGAGATGTATTTTTTATGTACTGTATTTCATCAACATTGACTAAAACAGTGGAAATTTGAGAGATGTATTTTTTATGTACTGTATTTCATCAACAGTGACTAAAACAGTGGACATTTGAGAGATGTTTTTTTTATGTACTGTACTTCATCAACATTGACTAAAACAGTGGAAATTTGAGAGATGTATTTTTTATGTACTGTATTTCATCAACAGTGACTAAAATTGTGGCTATTTGAGAGATTCATTTTTAATGTACTGTATTTCATCGACAGATAGACAGACACGCAGACAGGTAGACAGACAGACAGACACGCAGACAGACAGATAGACAGACAGACTTGCAGACAGATAGACAGACAGACAGACAGACAGACAGACAGACAGACAGACAGACAGACAGACAGACAGACAGACAGACAGACAGACACGCAGACAGATAGACACGCAGACAGGTAGACAGACAGACAGACACGCAGACAGATAGCCATGCAGACAGACAGACATGCAGACATGCAGACATGCAGACAGACAGACAGACAGACAGACAGACAGACAGACAGACAGACAGACAGACAGACAGACAGACAGACAGACAGACAGACAGACAGACAGACAGACAGGTAAGAGGGAGTTAGGTTTACACATGTTTTGTGATGTTGCGTCTGCCTTGCTGCCTGGCTGGCTTGGTCTGGGGGCCATGTCAGAGGCAGATTATTGGTTGCGCTAACATGTGTAAAGCTGCAGTACTTCTAATTTAACTGCACCTTCAGGGACTGTAAAGTGGGGAGCAATGAGGAAACCACATGTGGACACTACTTGATGAAATAGTTGCAGCGAGATCACCCGTAAATGGGACTTCTGCTGCTGAATTTCAAAGAGAAATGGTAGGTGAGGAGAGCAGGAATGATCAAATGGAGATGTACGTTGTTTTATCGCTCCTCCTTACTCTGCATTAGCTGTGTGTATGTTTGAGTGTGTGTGTGTTTGTCTGTGCTTTGCCTTTGTATGCTTGTGTGTATGTGTGTCCTTCAGCCCCTCACTGGAATGCCTGAGGGAGCACAAGGTTAGTGGGTCTTATCTAGATGTACAACTTATCTATTGGGCGACATCACTGATCAGGGAGGCTGAGTATCCCAGACCCCATCCAACACTAAACCTCCCTTGTCATCAGTAGAACTTGACCATATGGCACAGATACAGGATCAGCAATAAAAATGGGCAAATTATAATATTTTATACTAATACAATTGCTCAGAGAAATAGATTAAGAGTCAAATAGATTAATAGAAGAAAGAGATTAAAAAGTAATACTGTTTTAATCCAAAAGTATGGTCAAATGTATTGACACTCCTAAAGAGTCTTAAAAATAATGTTGTCAATAGTTTAGTATTTGATCCCATATTTCTAGCACACAATGACTATATCAAGCTTGTAACTCTACAAAAGAAAGGGGTGACAAGCACCAGGCACCAGAGCCAAAGATGGGTGACAGTCACTGTGCTTTGTTCTGGCCGGGCTGACGTCTTCGTCCTGCACCGTGCCCCCTTTCACACACACACAAAGTCTCCAGTTGGTCCATTTCTTTCTGTTTACTATTCTTGTGGGGACATCTGATCCCCACAAGTATAGTTAAACACGTCCAGTGTTCTCTGACAGGTCCTGGCTGCTGACTACTTAACAGAGGTATAAAGGGCTGTGCTCAGTGTGAGTATTTCCTCCACACAGTAAAACCCAATTATAAGTGCTGTGATGTTCCAGCGACACTGTAATTTGTCAGCTAAACAGCCAGATACATTTTTGCTGATGTCCTGCTGACTTCTTCCTTAACAACATATGCAACAATTAAACAGGGCATAGAATTAGGGGTGGAGCACAAACTGGAAATAAATGTCATGTTACTATATATCAAATGAACAACATTCTTGTGTACCCACATTATACCTTCATATTATGAATGCGTGCAGATACATTTTTCAATAAAGCATTGCTTGTGTTTACTTACATAATTTATACATGATGGCCTTGATATATGTTATGAAGTTGTGAATTATATATTTTTTTCACTGACTTTACATTTCTGTGCCGTGTCAAAATGGGATCAAACACACATTCCTTCTTTTCGCTGTTCTCTGTCAAACCAAGGGACCAAACAAAGAACTTGTGCCCCCATCTACATTAATCATTCACATGGCGTATTGGCATCCTGAGCCCTCGCCACTCCTCGCCACCCTCGCCCAAATTACCTCCTCCAGGACCAAGGGAGCCCAAATGAACTAAATTATCTGGCAGACACAGATGTCCCTGTGCGCCCCCTACACACACTCCGTACACACACAAAGCACACTCCAGTCGTCTCTTAGAGACCCCTTACTACCTCCCCATATATGTCCCTCGAGCAGTGTGAGGCAGACATAGTGTTAATGGTCATATAATGGCTTGAGACATGTGTAACAGATGTAGGACAGGAATCATCTGATTCACTGGGAGGAAGGTGTGAAGGTGGCTCATGATACTTTTGTGTTTTTGCCCAATCCTGAATCAACCTCTATTCCCAAGGCACCTCGGGGTCCAGAGGACCGAGTTTGGTAAACCCTGATGTAAGCAATATGGCAATAATTCCACCAAGCCTATATACGATGATGTGGAGCTATCACAATATTTATTCTACCAATCTGACCCTTTCGAATTTACATGAAGTAAGGCATACAGGTATGTGATTTTTAAATATAGTGTTTTGTTTACATATTTGTAATAATTTTTTATGTCATTAGTGATGTCATGAAGCGTATTTAGTGAAATGCAGGCTTCTTTTTACTTTGTGGATGTGTATGTATTGAAAACAATACCTTCTAGTGATGTATCGTATTGCGGTTGACTTCCCCCATCTTTTGCTAGAGGGCCTCCCTAGGAAAATGCCACTTCATTGAACAATTAATTATTCTAATGATAGACCAGTACTCAATGGTGCTTTAAGAGAGAGATTGGAAGAAAGAGAGAGAGAGAGAGAGAGAGAGAGAGAGAGAGAGAGAGAAAGGGAAAGAGAGAGAGAGAGAGAGAGAGAGAGAGAGAGAGAAAGAGTGAGACAGAGAAAGAGAGAGAGAGAGAGAGAAATAGAGAGAGAGAGAATGAGTAACAGAGCAAGTGACACAGATACAAGTTGGTGTAATCCTCTGTGATTGTCATAAATAGGTGAGCTGTCTCAGACACAAACGTGTGCCACTGTGTTTATGTGTTGGTGTGTGTGTGGTGTGTATGTGTGTGTATGTGTATGTCTGTGTGTGTGTGTGTGTGTGTGGGTGTGTGTGTGTGTGTGTGTGTGTGTGTGTGTGTGTGTGTGTGTGTGTGTGTGTGTGTGTGTGTGTGTGTGTGTGTGTGTGTGTGTGTGTGTGTGTGTGTGTGTGTGTGTGTGTGTGTGTGTGTGTCTCAGTATCTGTGTAAAAGTGTTGTTTAGTTCTAGACTCCTCTATAACACAAAATACAGTACATAACACATAACATACTACAGCCCAGGGCACTGGAGTGTTCTTAGAGACCCTGACCACCTGACCAGAGATATCAGTCCGGCCTGGTTGCCTAAGGGCAGAGGAAGGTACCAAACTCTACCCCTCTCTACCCAGTAACCAGTGTCTACTGGGAGCTTTTAACCTGAACTGGGTCAACCACAATACGCGATACCCCCCCCCCTTCAGAGCTCTTTCAGAAGTCTTACTGGAACAAACACTCCCCAGTCTAACATTCCCAGTACTCCCCATCTCCGTCTTTGCCAATCCCAATGTGAAAAGCCTGGTGTGAAATTTTGCCACAACTGCCTCTTCTTTGTGGCAGCATCTTCGCTCTGGTTATCTATGTCTGGGGTAAACACGTTTTCCTCCCTTTTCCCATCCTGTCTTTTGTGCTTGCCACTTTGAGAAAACATGTAAGCCTCAATGAAATATGAATGTTTTCTATCTTTCCTTTTTTATAAAAAGAGAGAATGATCTGCAAACCTCCTTTTCTTCTCTTCCTCCCACAAGCGCTGTGTTGTTGTGACAGCCATTACACGTCGCACATCCCTCACGGCCAAGAGGAAGAAAGATGAAGAGAGAGAGGGAGATGAGGGAGATGAGGGAGAGAGAGGTAGAGGCAGAGAAAAATGGGATTAAAAAAGGTTCTGTCACTTTAAGAGAGATTGTTGAGGCGATGCCAGTGCCAGTGACTGCAGCAATCCCTGTGGCATCACAAGATGGCCGCCCAGGGTTCTATTTGCATACACTATTCAGGGCAGGCCGCGTTTTTTTTATTGTTTTTAATCAGAGAGGAATGTCAACAAAATAAATGAAGTTGCGCGTGGAAGTGAAATTTTTATCACGTCAGGGGGGGAGGGAGGATGCTCATCTCCTCCCATTCATCAAGGGCCATATTGAGGGAGTGAAATCTGGAAGAAGACGATAACCAATGGAAGAGCTCCATATGGTGCGGATCAAAGGTGTCACATAGTGTGTGGTTCTGCTTTATTGCCAGCCAGCACTGTTAATTGGACAACAAGATCAGAGGCAATATTAAAATCCAATTAAATTGATATGAACAGATTGCCAAGTGATGTACACTAATGTATAATTGAGTATCAAGCAAATGCGAGTGGCCCGTCTCGAGCACGGAGCTGCTGAATAAATGATGGAGCCGTAGAGGACAGAAACAAGTTTGCACATTAGCTCCCTCACTGTGGGACGCACTCTTGAGTTGCTGCTCTCTCAGACGTGCAGGGACTCCTCTCTTTTTTTCTCTCTTTTTTTGTTGCTGGATCTGGCTGACATTCTTAAAAGGACATTTTCATCTTGTATGTTTTCAGGTGTTTATTATTGAGGGGTGTGAGGGGTTTTAGAGGACATGTGTGTGTGAGAGGGTTGGCATCTGTGTGTGTCCAAGCGGAGGTGAGGGGCTGACGTGTAACATTTTAAACAGCATAATTCCATTACACGCAGGCAGCATTCATTTGAGTTGAATAAAATCTAAATGATTTATTGCTTTTTTCCAGAGCAAAAGCAGTGCCTGTTGTGGTGCTTCAGCTAATCAGGCATAAACACGGCCAGCCTCCCATCTCACAGGAGAGGCCCTGATACTGAGTGCTCTTTTAAAAAATAAATAAATAAGATACAAAAGGATGCACTGACACTTTTTAACAGACCAGTGAGGCCTAGTCCAAGGTGACATTTCCTGATAAGGTAAACTTGGAAGACAGCCCAAAATAATCAAAAGTTCATCAAAACCCATGCATTTATTAATTGAATATTTTTAGCACCAGTACTAATACGTGACATTGGGGGAAGGGGGCGATAAGGAGATTTACATTTCTAATTTTAATTATATTTCGGATCTTGTGATCATTCCTTTTTTCTCATTATTTATTTGTGTTGTTTTGGTCACAGTCCAGCATATATATTTTTTTTCTCCATGCATTAAGCTGGTTTTCTTAATTAAGCAGGCAAGAGACTCATTAGCTGCCATGGTGATGGGGTGGCACGATGTGCCAGTGAGTGCCTGTCTCTGTTCTGACGGCGGTGCCCAGACAAAGTGCCTCGGGAGCAGGTGCTGACAAGGTTGTGGTGGCAATGTGCCATCTGGGCAAAGGCTTGAACCTCGTCACCACCCTACCCTTTATGGAGAGCTCTGCCCGATGCCATCTACCGATGCCACTCAAAGACATCAAAACACACTCTGGCTCTTTGGAGATCTAAGAACACAACCACAGAGAAACAAAGCAAGAATAATTGGTCTGGCTCAATCTGTCGGTCATATGCTCCTGGTAGTAGAGCTTTTGTGATTATTCAAACAGATGATGCGTTCGAAATTTCTACATTCACATTTGATTAATTTCCACGGTACATAGTGTTGATAGCCATTTAAAATGAATCAATATATTTCCATCGCTGATGACGGCTGGTTGAATATCAAGTGAGAATCTATATTTTAACATTATAATACTCAAACACTCAAGTAAAAGTTTAAAAAATAACCCCTTCTCTGGCCTTTGTTTTGACCTTCATAAAAATACCAGTCTTTGAGTTGTAGATGTGCTCTTAATGCCTGACCAAAATACCAGGGCTACCAACTCCAGGCCTCTATGCATCACATCCTAAAGCAGTTATTGTGGCTACCCGCTAGTCCAGCAACACTAGCGGCTAAGTTTAGCACCATGTTTGGGATATTTTAGCTGCTGGTGTTTTGTTGTGTTTTATGTACATGTTTTAGTCCAAAGGGTCGCCGGGTAAACCTGCCTAGAGTCTAAGGGCCAAGGGCTGGGTTTCTACTAAGCTAACATATGGAATTGTTTTAAGAGTGTCATACCAAGGATAATTTTTTTCAACATCTGTAGCTTTCAACGATTGAGGATCGCCCTGTTCATGTTGCCTTAAATCTGGGCACAGATTACCAATCCCAGACCCACAACACTAATCACAAACTCAAATTAAAAAATACCCCCATAGAGTGTACTGATGCAGGATCTTAATTTGATCGGGAAATGCCGATGAGCTTTGTGATTTACATACATTCACTGAAAACCCGCACTAACACACGGTTATATTATATTAACAGTATTGCACTTTCATGTAGCCTACTTTTGGCCAGCTAATAGCCTAACCACCGATCAAGTAACATTATGGACTAAACGTAAAAATCCTGTTGCTGCGGGATAATTTTGCTCTGACAATATAGGTTAAATTAAGATCCTACATCTGTAAGTGTGTGTGAGAGAAATATTTTTTGGGGGGGAGAGAGAAAAAACGAGCACTTGTCTTTCCTACTAGCACTGACTTTGCGGATAACTACTTTATTGTAATGTATTTACTCTGACTGTGACTAAATGATAAAAATGTACAATGTAAATGGAGGGGGGGACTACCACAACGGAAGGAAGAGTTTGTAGTTTGTTGTAATTTATGATTGGCTGGACTAAACCGTATGTGCTTGGACTCTGACCATAGCAGGAGATTCATTTCCCCATGGCACCAGTGTCATATCAATTCCCATTCTTCCTGTTAGTAATATGGCCAAGAGCAAAAAACTCCTCTGTGCCTTCTGTGTGTGAGTTACGACGTAGCCTTTCAGTCTCTATTTGGGGAAAGCTTTCTACTCTAGGGTTTTTTATCAGAGAGTATATATACTAAACCTTGAAAGACACATAGTAAGAGAGGAAACCACGCCCCTTTTCCCCATTATTTTACAACCTCCCTGCAGTCTCCATCCACAGGCCTTGGCTGTCATTATGCGGTCCACTGTTTGGCTTTGCAGGCGCTCTCCCTCTGATTTGGCTAACGGACGCTTTTAAAAATGAAGGTACATAAAACAAGGAATAATCCCTTTGCCCAAACACCAGCCCATTAAGGTCTCGAACCCTGGCAGGAGCGGAGCGCCGCATTTGGATCCTGGAAACCATCTCAAAGAGAGCCGCTGGGGCTGCAGTCGTTCTGTTTATTCTAAAGATTTCTGAAAGGCTGTTGTGTGGTCAGCCATGTGGCGTGAGGGCAAACATGAAAGGAAATGTTTGATTTACAAGCAGGCTTTTCTCTCTCTCTCAGGCTATGTATGCACGCAAAGACACATATGGACATAGAGTACATACCCACACACCTACACAGTGGATAGGCTGGGGTTCTTATCTTGCCCTTCATTACTTACTTGAGTGTGAATATGCCTCCACATATGCAGGGATTCAATACCCTTTATCTGTCCTCCTGGCCTGGCTGGCAGACCGGTCACACATTTGTCTACTGTAATCCTATGCTGGACTCTCTCCACACACTCACACACACACACACGCACACACGCACACACGCACACACGCACACACACACACACACACACACACACACACACACACACACACACACACACACACACACACGTATGCAGGTGCATTTGTTTGTGAGAGAGCATGCGTGTATGAATGTGCTTGGGTATGCTTGTGTATGTTGTGAATGTGTGTGTAAGTGGGTGTGTGTTTGCACATATTCGAATGACAAAGTAGAGTCTGGGGAATTTCTTGAAGACCCTAATTTAATCCCCGGTCCCTAATCTAGTGTGTACCCTTAAACCCGTACACACACACAGACTGCCGACCTAATCCTCAGTGTAGAGAGATGGCTACTCATTTCCTAGAGTGTTGTATTGCAGCCAGACAAAACATGGGTTCTCTCTTTACACAGGTTTTTTAAATGGATATTTTTAATCCTCCATTCACTAATTCCTTCCCCTCCTGTCCCTCCCCCTTACCCTCGTCTTTCCAAACTCTCATCCCAAAATGATGTATCCAAACGGTTGGAGCAGAGGCTCAAGGTGTTTAAAAAAAAGGATATTTGAGAAATTGTGAACTGTTCATAAGGTATACACCTCCTTGAAAGCAAATACATAATGTGTTGTCATATTGATACCACACATGTCAAACTGAAAAAAACTACTAATATTTTCACTCGTCTTTTTCTTCTCTTACTTCCGGTGACTGACCAGTCCCCCCTTTTGTTGCATATTCCTGCATATCCTAATCTCTTGCCATCACAATGGATGCCACTTTGTTCAATCCCAGACAATTGTAACAGTAAGGAACACAGTACGGTTGGTGACTGGGGAAGAGGGAGAATGGAGACGGGAGCCAATTCTCCACATATCCGGCTGCAGCTGTGCCCCTCACCCTGACTGACCCGAGCATGGGCCTGCATACGCCAGAAGCAGAAAGGCCACATAGCTAGGTAATACAATGCTCATAAAACAGAGTTAATACTGTTTATGTGACAGCACAGCTCTATCTAAGCTTAAGTCTAGTTCTACAGTTTCTAAAAGAAGTTATGCTGCTTTGAAAGTTGACAAACTTGTAAACCCACGTATATTTAGGGTAGGGCATGTAGCCTAGTAGTTAGAGCGTTGAGCCAGTAAACTAAAGTCACTGGTTTGAATGCCAGAGCCAACAAGGTGAAAAATCTGTTGACATACCCTTGAGCAAGGCACTTATCCCTAATTTGCTACAGGGACACTGTACTACTATGGCTGACCCTGTAAAACAACACATTTCACTGCACCTAGCTGGTGTATGTGACAATAAAACATATATATATTATATATATATATATATATATATATATATATATAATATGGCTAATGTTAGCTTATATGGCTATGCAGCAGTTAGTATGCATTATAACTGCACAAGTGCGAGCAGGTGGCCTGCTAGCTAATACTTTGTCCTGCTAATTTAGCCATTTAGAACACACATAATGCTAGGTAACATACAGTAGCGCTAAGCATTAATTAGCTGCAGACAGCATAGCTAAGAAGTACTACATTTAGCTAATACAGTTTATACAGCATCACCTGACACTAACAAGAAAACTAAGTAAGGCAGCTAACATTCAGTATGAAGCTTATACCACAAAGCATAGTACACCAAGAAAGAGTAGAGCTCCTAGGTAATGCAGCTATCAATGCATAACATATGGAACTTTTCTGTGAAAGAATCAATAACCAAAGCAAAAATACAGAAATATTTAAGATGCAGACAGTGCGATAGCATCAAAATATTACAGCTGTGTGCTAACAAATCAGCTAGCTAATACAGTGACTAATCAAGCTAACCTACGGTGCCCAGCTCTTGCCAATCATATTTTTGTATCTAACAACGTATCTATCTGACACATTGGTTCCTTACCCTTTTATCTTTCCTAAAATAATACTTATGATATAGGACCTTAAAAAGAACAGTCTAGAAGAGATACCAATTACGAATGTGAAATATGCTGACGGTACCAAAAATAGCTAGCGTATTCCTGGGGACACCCAAGGCCAGGCTGGTGCCTGTTTGGGCATTAAACAGAAGACATGAAACTCTTTGAGAGCCTCAACCTTCCTGTAGCAGGACCCTAAGCGCAGTAACCTTATATCAAAGCCTGCGTGTTGGACAGCGAGAGGAACCACATTAATTATTGAAGCGTGTTGGTAACAAGCTGTGCGCCACAGTGGATGCCTATTGTAAGGACAACTACCTCCCGTGTCCGTTTATCTACTCTTAACCTTTATCTTTTAGCTTTGTGAACACATTAGCCATGAGAGGGAGAAGGAGAAAGATATCCCACACACAGTTAGAATGCTTTCAGGGCTATCTAACGGCTTAATAGCCTGAATAACGTCTCCACCAAGTGGGATTTGTTAGACGATGTACTGTACCTGGTTGAAATGTTGTTTGCTAGCATTTTTTGCGAAGGTAAGATCCTGATATTACAATATCAGAGCAAATGGTGAGTCTGATCCCACAAATGATACTACTCATTAAAGTAGCATTTCAAACATCAGAGCTATTCACTGATTACCATAAACACAGTCACAACACCAAAACTGGATTGAATTTCTCAGTATCAAAAATACCATTATTTTATAGTTGTTACTTGGTGGGAATGCAGTACTGAGAGTCACAGTCAAAACAGTCAACCACTGAGATATGAGCTATATCTATTCCAAAACTCGGTATCAAATACCTCAGTCCAACCACGAGGTCAGTCCTATGTTTTGACTACAGGAGCAGAGAAATGAAATGCAATAGAAAACATAAATCATACTATTAGCTTTTATGACACATTTTTGTGCTTTGTTAATTGTTTATCAAGGTGTGGATTGACTAGCTGATGCATTTTAATTGTGGAGAAACAATGTAATTGTACAAATGTACACTCACAAAGCTAATTATTTTAGTTACATCGACTGACAGACTATCCTGGAATAAAATATATTTCAGTGACCAAAGGCAGTGGTCAAGTCAATGGTCAGTGGAGTAGCTCCTCTTTGACTGTCTCTCTGTAAACCCACACAGCTCTTCAACTGGCCCTGACCTATTGTATGGGTTGAGGTGTCACTGGATTCTAACCTCCCGCACTTAAATACCTACACTTAACACAACAACACACTACACAGGGAGGCTTGTTAACCAGTTCCTGAATGGACTCCCCTTCCCACTGACCAACAGTGACCAGCCTTTCATAGAGTTCTGTTTACTCAGGGCCATGACCTTTGACCGCCTAGTAGAGTGTGTTGTTGTAGAAAGGCAGAGCAGTCCCACGCCTTCTGTCAATGATCCATTGACACCCTCTCAAAGGCCCTTCAATGGTAGTGTGTCTGTGTGTGAGAGAGAGAGAGCTCCCTGGTCTTCTTGGTGTATTGATTGAATCTCTAACATGGCTTACTTGAGTGTTTCTTTGTGAGAGGAAAATGGCACTCTGTGTGTATGACCACCGGCTCCTGCATTTATCAGTTTATTCCTTCTAAATGTATCTGAATAATGTCAATGCCAATTGGGACTCATTTAGTTTGATTCCCTTTCTGCTGAAGTTGCTGTGTGAATTTGCTTGATTTAGAGTGACTCTGATAAATTCATATTTGGATGTCGTGACGAGCGACCACAGCAGGCCTAAAACTCAGCCTCGTGCTTCATTTCCAACAAGCCTCAACTTTCTAACACTCCTACTTCTCATAGCATGAAACACTTTGCATATTACCGCTGCAGTTGTATTTTTTATAACGTATTAAGAGGGACTTCATTAATTACAGAAGATAAGCCAGGCGTGCGTGCTACATTTGATGTGATTTCTGGTGAAAAGAGCATTCCCACGCGAGTAAATCCCATTGTTGTTTCGCCAAAACAATGATGAAGAAAAAAACAACAACAACAACAACAACAACATTGAGTAAAAAGTGGCCCTGCTCAGTTGGCAATGGGGCTGCAGTCCTTTCAAGTACAGTCGCAACAATTATCATCAAAGCAGAGTGGAGCAGGAACCTTTGTTTTCTCCCAATCCGCATGGCTTGAACCTGACCCTGTTTCTTCAAGCGGGTGGAGGATTACATGTTCCTTTAGTATAGTTTGATAACGAGAGCATTTATTATTAATTTTTGTCTTAATTTATTATTCATTTGATCTAAAATTTCATTAATTTTCTAAAATGTTCCAATTGGGCTTTTCCAGCTCAGACGAGTGGGTTTCTTTGTCCCCCTGCTTTTGTAGTTGGCTATTATTCTTTTATGTGGCAGTGTTGTAGAGGTTATCGTCTTCTGAGGGCAAACAGCGCTCGCTGAAAAGTTTTAATAAGCTTTTAATGAGAAGGGTCAGCGGTGGACCAGAGAGGAGGAGAAAGAACCTTGAGAGGGGGAGGTGGGGTCTGTGCTGCTCATCATCTTCGGCTACTCTCTCTATCGCTTTCTCTCTCTCTCTCTCTCTCTCTCTCTCTCTCTCTCTCTCTCTCTCTCTCTCTCTCTCTCTCTCTCTCTCTCTCACTCTCTCACACCAATCACGCGTATTTCTGTTAACTCCAGCATAGTCCTGAATGCTGAGCGTTGGATGTGGCATTGAACTCACCACTCAGTACACTTCTTATGTGAATCCAGATACAGGTAGGATAAGTGACAATGCTAAGTATGTGTGAGTGACGGAGTGGACAGCCTGAGTTTGATTTGATGAGTAAGGTCTAGCGCTCAATTTAATGTCTCCCTCTACTTCCCCTCTCTCTCTCTCTCTCTCTCTCTCTCTCTTTCTTTCTTTCTTTCTCTCTCTCTCTCTCTCTCTCTCTCTCTCTCTCTCTCTCTCTCTCTCTCTCTCTCTCTCTCTCTCTCTCTCTCTCTCTCTCTCTCTCTCTCTCTCTCTCTTTCTTTCTCTCTCTCTCTCTCTCCCGCTCTCTCTCTCTCGCTCTCTCTCAGATAAAATATTTGATTAATAGCATCAAAGAAAAATCCCTCTGAAAAGCTATTCTTCTCTTTTACTCCAGACGGTTATCATTCCGTGCCTTTTTGTGATTTTCTAAAATCCCGAGATATCCCTCTATACCTTATGCTATCTAACTAGCCCACTCTTTCTTAGTTTTATCTGACGTTGTAGCTCTTTCTCTGACTTTAGCCTTGACTCTAATCTTCTTCTACAGGACAGTCTAATCCATTCCATTATTAGCATTTTTACAGCTAAGGCTAGCTTCTTCTAATACAGTCCGCACTTAAGGTCACTTGGATAAGATAAACTCAAAAAATTTGGAGAGCTATTCAGAGTTGACTTTTTTGTGAGGGTGGTTCAAGGAAAAATTCCCACAAGCCTTGTTGGTAGGAAGTAACCTGATGAAGAATCAGACTGAAGAGTGGAGCTCACCCTTTTCTGCCTTTGGCATGGTTCACCCTTCTCTAGCTGAAGTAGGAGAATACTTGGTAAATTTTCCAGCAGGAAGCAAAAAGCTTAACAATAGTGTTCTTCTCGGCTCTATCTCACCAAGGGGTCCATTCTCTTGATCTACCTCTGGAGGGAATGACTACTTCCTCTGCTTTTACTCTACAAAACACACTCGCTTGTCTTTTACTCCAAAGGTTGTATGTGTGTGTGCGTGCAAGTGTGAGTGTGTGTGAATGCTGGCCTGTGTGTGTGTGTGTACAACTGCGTTCATATCTCTTTCATCCCCATTATCTCCTTCCCTGCATGCTGAAATGTCAGTACATCTCTCTTGCAAATGTCTGTGTGTGTGTATGTGTGTGATTGTGTGTGTGACCCGTTTGCATGGGGCTAGCCTTGGTCGGCTCCCAGCGGTGCATCGCCTGAGCTCGGAGGCCTAGCGCTTAGCCCGCGCATCGATAAGCGGTCCTTCAAAGCAAAGGGGGAAAAAACAGCACTGCCCTGTCAAAGCCGGACAAATTCCCTGCTACTGCTCTGAGCCTCTCTGCTCCACAGTTCAGAGAAAAAGCGGAATAAACGATTGGCTGGTCTTTTGGGCAAAGCAGTATATAGAGCACCAGTGGATGGAAAGGGTGCTATTACCCCTGAAGAGCTTTCACACCCTGCTTCTTCAGTTGCCCAGTCATAAACCAAAACCATCCCAGACCCTGTGCTGTATACCCTGGTGGAGATATGAGTGGATTTGATAAATGTAAGCATGGCTAAAATTCTACCTAGTAAAATATGACTGTCTATTGATTCCTTTTAGTTCTCCACAAATGCTTAGGCGATAAGGGTTGATTTGGGTTCAATAATATATGTTCCCTATTACAATACAAAACACGCCGGGAAGGGAAGGGTGGGAGTAACTCCCAAAAAGATATCACGGTTTGACACGTTTGACTTCAGCATTCAATATTTGTCCAAGGGGGATAAACAGCTAACTTAAAAAGTAAAGTTTAGGCATTCATTCCGAATGGTTAAGGTAAGGGTTACGGTTTGGCAGAGGGTAAAAAATACAATCAAATAAATGTGTAGCACTGGGATTTTAACACGCGACCCTCGCCATGGCCTAGCAAGCTGCCAGCCTACTTGACGGTAATAGTGTTCACCGTTGCCCCTAGTGGCGGGTTTCGAAGGCATCTCCCGACGTCCTGGGGACCTGGATGAGCGCCTTGGATCTGGAGTGACCTGACTGTAACTCGGGTGTATTCAGGACAGATGTACTTGCATGTGTGCATATTGCAAGAAGAGAATCCAACCGAGCCATTCAGCCTACTGTACTGTTGGACCACACAGCGCCGCGCTCACTCCCCACAGTACCAGGATGTAAGCTTGTATCCAATGTGCCTTGAGGAGTAATTTACTGCAAAACACACCAAAATGACCAACAAACCTCTCCTTTGAAACAAAGGAATGTGTTCTGTGAAAGCAGGAGAAAACATAGCCTCAGCAACTCCTTTTATCACTCCAGAACAACAAATGATTCTCTGCCACTCTTGTGAGAATTTTCTTTTCTTTTATCTGCCTCTCAAACATTAATTATATATTTATATATAGAATATGCAAAAAAGAGAATCAGAATGTTGGGGAGGCAAACTGATTAAATATTAAACAATGCAGAAAATCACTCTGTTTCCTAAAGGGATGCTACAGTACATTTACGTCTTCTTCTTATTTTTTTACAGTGGAGAGATTCTCTTTATAGCTGTGCACTCTGCAGGCATGCTTCCCGACGCAAAGACGCTGGTGAAGTGTGTGTGTGTGTGTGTTGCGGGCCCAGGCTATTTGTTATGGCGTGGGCTGTTTGCTGGGTCAGTCCAGATAAACTAATGTGTCACAGCACTAAGCAGCTCTGCTGACCAGAGTGCCTGCAATATGCAAGAACTTGTATTTCTCTTCCCTCTGGCTCCCCCACTGAGAACCATGCAGCAAAAAGTACAGAGGGAAAGAGTAGAGTGAGACGGGGGGGATGGGGGGGGGGGAATGGACACTGTGTACCATTGACTGGTTATGCAGGAGTCCTAGGGGAGAGACATTTGAGAAGCTTTGAAGGGAGGAAGAAGGTCTGAGCACCAGAACCACCAATAACATACTCTTGTGTGTGCGCGTGTGTGTGTGTGCGTGTGTGCGCGTGTGTGTGCGTGTGT
>CM042389.1:18387239-18429739 GCA_023634145.1 Thymallus thymallus | reverse complement strand
GTGCCGTTGTTGACTTTAGCAGCCCAGACAGCTGGCTGCAGTGGCCTGACCACCCTGCTCCAACAGTGCAGTAATATCTAACAATTCACAACAATACACACAAATCTAAAAGTAGAAGAATGGAATCAATAAATATATAAATATTAGGACGAGCAATGTCAGAGTGGCATTCACTAAATACAGTAGAATAGAATACAATATATACATATGAGATGAGTAAAGCAGTATCTATACTTTTGTAAAGTGTCCAGTGTTCCATTATTAAAGTGTCAAGTGATTCTATGTCTATGTACATAGGGCAGCAGTCTCTAAGGTGCAGGGTTGAGTAACCGGGTGGTAGTCAGCTAGTGACAGTGACTTAGTTCAGGGCAGGGTACTGGGTGGAGACTGGCTAGTGATGGCTATTTAACGGTCTGATGGCTTTGAGATAGAAGCTGCTTTTCAGTCTCTCGGTCCCAGCTCTGATGCACCTGACTTTGCCTTCTGGATGATAACGGAGTGAACAGGCCATGGCTCAGGTGGTTGATGTCCATGATGATCTTTTTGGCCTTCCTGTGCACCATTGAGAGCATCTTGTTGGGCTGTATCACCGCCTGGTACAGCAACCGCAATGCCCGAAACCGCAGGGCTCTCCAGAGGGTGGTGCAGTCTGCCCAACGCCCTCCAGGACATCTACAGCACCCGATGTGGATCCTCACCTCCACCCTGTAGGCAATCTCGTCATTGTTGGTAATCAGGCCTACTACTGTTGTGTCGTCAGCAAACTTGATGAGGCATGTCATGGGTGAACAGGGAGTACAGGAGGGGGCTGAGCACCCTTGTGGGGCCCCTGTGTTGAGGATCAGCATAGTGGAGGTGTTGTTTCCTACCTTCACCACCTGGGGGCGGCACGTCAGGAAGTCCAGGACCCAGTTGCACAGGGCGGGGTAGTCAAGTAGTCAATGTGCGTGTGTTGGTCCTGTTTAATAACAACGTGCCCATTCTGCATTCAAATAAAGTATTCAAACATGCATGAAGGTGTCTCTGTGCCATTATGTCTTATCAAGGTGTGTGTAATATAATGAACTAGAACAATGGCATGAGGGCACCGGGCGGGGTCTGAAAGATGGTCCCTGTCGTTCGGGATAAATAACCTCACACCTCACTGCCCTCAGAGAGAAACAAGTTGGGCTAGGCATGAATGAGTCAGAGTTTGTTTGGAGAAGCCGCAGCTTTTGTGTCGAGCAATTAAAAGTGCAAACACTTCCTTCTCCAACTCTTCTCTGTCTCTATGAATATGGTTAGCAGGACTACTGATATAGCTCCACAACTCCCCCAATGAATGGAGATTAGGAATGAAAATGGAAATGGGATGTGTTGGTGAATTAAGAGCAAGTAAAACAAAGATGGCGTCACCTTTCTCTCTTTTCTTGATAGGTTTATGCCATAACTGACCAGACACTGTTTTCTATCAGGGTTCAGTCAGGGACGTGCACTGTCATATTTGATGAGGGGCTCTGTGCTGAGAGCGGGGCGAGATGTGCTGAGAGCACGGCCAGGGCCGAGATGACCAGGGCTGCCGGGTCTTCACACAGACCTCTCCTGCATCATCCTATTAGAATAACCCCCTCAACCCTACGCACACACACACACACACACGCACACACACACACACACACACATTCACACACTTACACACATAAACAGACCCAGCCGGATAGACATGGTCAATGCAAATTGTTCTCCTCAGAGAAAAGCAGGCTTCTCCCTCTGGCCACAGTGCCCACTCTCTCCACCCCACTCTCATGAGCCATGTCACAGAGAATCAGCCGCACGCCCTGACACACACACACACACACACACACACACACACACACACACACACACACAGCATCGTTACCCCTGACCCCCCTCATCATTAGCATGTCAGACTGCCTCTATTTGTTTGGGTTTTAATGGACCATTTAAATGCAGAATATTCACATTAGACAGGGCCATCCACAGGGGAAGGAGGGATGAATTTGCTTTGGGTACATTATCCTACAGGAAGTCATAATTATTATAATCAGACGCTATGCATCACAACTGGCTTTATTTGCCTCTCTGTCTCAGAGATGTGCCTTTGCTCTCCCTGTATCATGAAATGTTTTCCTACAATTGTAGAGCATTTATTTTTGTATTACTCAGAAGTGTATACAAAACATTAAGAACACCTGCTCTTTCCATGACATAGACTGACCAGGTGAATCCAGGTGAAAGCTATGATTCCTTATTGATGTCACTTGATAAATCCACTTCAATCCGGGTAGATGAAAGGGAGGAGACAGGTTGAAGAGGATTTTTAAGCCTTGAGACAATTCAGTTTCCGTGTATCAAGAATGGTCCACCAACTCAATATTAGAAAGGTATTCCTAATGTTTGGTCTACTCTACTAGGCTACATTTTGACAATGAATCAAGGTCAGTACTACATATTGCTGGCGATCTGGAAGAGGCCATTCACCACCATACAATGTAAAAGGCTTAGACATATGACGAAAAGCCCCATATAAATACAATCAAAACATCTCATTATCGTAACAGTATTATCAATGTGCAGTGTGTGTGTGTGTGTGTGTGTGTGTGTGTGTGTGTGTGTGTGTGTGTGTGTGTGTGTGTGTGTGTGTGTGTGTGTGTGTGTGTGTGTGTGTGTGTGTGTGTGTGTGTGTGTGTGTGTGTGTGTGTGTGTGTGTGTGTGTGTGTGTGTGTGTGTGTGTGTGTGTGTGTGTGTGTGTGTGTGTGTGTGTGTGTGTGTGTGTGTGTGTGTGTGTGTGTGTGTACACCTCGGTCCTTCATGGAATTATTATTATTACCCTAAATTATATAATACGCACATTTAGCTATTTAAGTATCTCTTCCTGTCATTTACCTGTGCAGTTAAAATAACCATGCAAATATTCACTTACCTGTACATTTACCTGTACAGTTAATTTAACCATGCAAATATTCACTTACCTGTTCATTTAACCACAATGTATATTAAGTAAACTATTATTACCCTCACTTATATCATACACACATTTAGCTATTTAAGTATTTCTCTGCCATCGACCTGTATAGTATAGTTAACCATGCAAATATTCCTTATTTATCTATATGAACTTGTAATATTTTTATAATTTCTTTCACCTAACACTCTGTAACAATGTATAGTATACAATGTATATTGCACTCCAGACTTCTTGTATTTTATACTTTTTCATACTGCCGCACAATGTATCATGACATTTCCTCTCTGGATCAATAAAGTATCTATCTATCTATCTATCTATCTATCTATCTATCTATCTATCTATCTATCTATCTATCTATCTATCTATCTATCTATCTATCTATCTATCTATCTATCTATCTATCTATCTATCTATCTATCTATCTATCTATCTATCTATCTATCTATCTATCTATCTATCTATCTATCTATCTATCTATCTATCTATCTATCTATCTATCTATCTATCTATCTATCTATCTATCTATCTATCTATCTATCTATCTATCTATCTATCTATCTATCTATCTATCTATCTATCTATCTATCTATCTATCTATCTATCTATCTATCTATCTATCTATCTATCTATCTATCTATCTATCTATCTATCTATCTATCTATCTATCTATCTATCTATCTATCTATCTATCTATATATCTATCTATCTATCTATCTATCTATCTATCTATCTATCTATCTATCTATCTATCTATCTATCTATCTATCTATCTATCTATCTATCTATCTATCTATCTATCTATCTATCTATCTATCTATCTATCTATCTATCTATCTATCTATCTATCTATCTATCTATCTATCTATCTATCTATCTATCTATCTATCTATCTATCTATCTATCTATCTATCTATCTATCTATCTATCTATCTATCTATCTATCTATCTATCTATCTATCTATCTATCTATCTATCTATCTATCTATCTATCTATCTATCTATCTATCTATCTATCTATCTATCTATCTATCTATCTATCTATCTATCTATCTATCTATCTATCTATCTATCTATCTATCTATCTATCTATCTATCTATCTATCTATCTATCTATCTATCTATCTATCTATCTATCTATCTATCTATCTATCTTCATGGACTTCACTGTGAGCTCAGAGCAGCAGTTGTCTCCGGCATCTCTCGCAGGTTGACATTTATTGTCAAGAATCTTACCCTGGAGAAAGAGTGGTTTCCGCTAAATAGGCCAGCTGCAAAGTCAAAATTGGCTAAATTGTAAAAATTCATGAAAACAACAATTAGCTTTTTGGTCTTAATTCAAGGTCAGGGTTAAGCATTAGGGTTATCTGTGTGCTTAATGTTAGGGTTAAGGCTAGGTTTAGAATCAGATTGTATGACTTTGTGGCTGTGCCAGCTAGTGACCACTCTGCAGATCTGCCTCCAGAACAAGATTCATGATGAAAAAATGCTAACCTGTGCATCTCTCCAGCCCCATTGAGTTCTCTCTCTCGATACTTGGCCTTAATCTGATTGAAATGAAAGAGACTTTGGCAAGAAAGCCGGCCACAGTACAAGCCTACGCTCAAGGCTGGAAATTATTATAATGCTTTACTTAGTGTGTGTGCAAGTGTGTGTGTGTGTGTGTGTGTGTGTGTGTGTGTGTGCGTGCGTGCGTGCGTGTGTGCGTGTGTGCGTGTGTGTGTGTGTGTGGACGTGTTTAACTATACTTGTGGGGACCAGAAGTTACCACAAGAATGTGTATGTGTGGATACGTAACATGTGTGTGGTGTGTTTAAGTGTGTGTGTGCTCTGGACTTTCCAGAGAGCAGTGGTGGAAAGTGGTGGGGGGGGGGGGGCAGAGAGAGGCAGCTAACCCAGCGGGAGGCTCCAGATGTGGGGCTACCTAGCTGACTGCACTGGGCCCCTCTGGACGTGTGTGTGTGTATGTGTGTGTGTGTGTGTGTGTGCGCGTGCGTGTGTGCGTGTGTGCGTGTGTGTGTGTGGGCAAGCAGAGTGCATGTGTATCCTTTCAAAAGGGTCTCCAGAAGAGAATAAGAACAAGTGTGGAAATAGCTGAAGTTGGTACTATTAGTAAAGACATAAACCAGCACTGTTGCGTTCTGATTGTCTTCCAATAATTGTGTTTTCTTCAAAGTATTACCAAAGATCTCTGAATAGAAGTAAAGTGAACGTGTGAATGATATTCATCCCCCTCCTGTTGCTCCTTCTCTCTTTCTCTCATTCTCTCTTTCTCTCCTTCTCAGGATGGGTGAGATATGCAGGTCTGTCCGTCTTTCTGTCTAAAGCATATCTTATCACCTAGGGCAGGTCTATGAATTCACAGCCATAGAAATATATATAAACATTATACAACTACATTTGCATACATACATATAACTGTGTCATCGTGTGTATATTTGTCTTAAACACACACATGCACACACACAGACACACACTCAGACAGACACACACACAAGTGCACACACACGCGCGCACACACATGCACACACAGTGTGTGGCCCCTTGGGTGCTACGTAGCATGGCCCTGCGTTGGCCTTAAGCACTTCTTCCCCAGAATCTTATCATCTGTTATCTGTTCCTCAGACCATCCCTCTAAACACTGGGACGCTCCACTGGGGCTTATCACTGAGCTACCACACCACACTGCTCTGCTCAACCAGCCCCTGGTCACACTGTGTGTGTGGGAGTGTGTGCGTGTGTGTTCGTCTGTGTGTCCGAGGGTCTGTTTGGTCACCGCTAATTTAAGTCATCCAGTGTGCTCCGTTGAGGTATTTTGCCCCAACACCCACCTTCCAAGCACTTTCTCTCACTCTCTCTTTCATACACACACTCATACAATCCCATTGCCCCAAACACTCGGCTGCTCATGCCCGGGGCGATGTGGCAAAGACACCTCCATTTACATAATGTCATATTTTATTTAATTAGGCATTCTAAATGCAATCAAAACTGATGAAGGTTCTCGCCTGGCTAGCTGATTGGCAACATGATACCGCTCCGACCTGGAATAAGCCGCTCTGCATTTCAATGGTGACATATTGAATTCTCTACAGCTGCTTTCACTCTATTCCCCTTTATGTTTACTGATAAGCTTTAACCTTATAATTCATAGCCTCAAACTCTCGTAGAGACTAATACAATGTTTCTCAACTATGGTCATATTTTAGTAAAAATAATTATGAAAAGAGAAAATTTTTAAAGTAAAATATTGTTTTTCAAAAAGTGTAAGATGCATGTGGGTCAGAGTGTGTCACATGGTTTATTTTGGGCGGTTGGTGTGACGATGCAGGTGCTGTGTGTTTCTGAAAATCAGGAAGTAGACCAGTCCTCCTGGACCACCCTGCTCAGCCAAGTGGCACACACATTCACACATACAAACATTCACAAATACACATATACACACACACACATACATACACATGCACACACACACTTACATCAGCACGCACACACACACGCACGCGCGTGCACACACTCACCCACGCGCACACACACACAAGTACCATATTGAGTGAAACCTGTGCCCCCAGTGAGGTGAGGGGTTGGTGGAGAGGGGATCAGGAAGGAAGGAAACAGGTCAAAATGCCTCCACTAATCCAACAGAGAAGTTACACAAACACTATCTCTCTCTCTCACTCACACACACACACACACACCAAACACAAACAGTTGCCCCACTCTCTCTCGCGCTCTCTCTCTCACACACAAACACACACACACACACACACACACACACACACACACACACACCAGTAAAGACAAATAAACGGTCACTCCATGGGCAGGTAGTGCATGGTTTATCAGGGGGAAAGTCTTTTAAGAGGCTGCTGAAAGGAGCTCAGTATGGAATACAGTGTTTGAGGTAGAATAAATCATTCTTTGTGCCCAGCCTTTAGAATACCACCACTGTAAGGGGAGACTTGGGTTGAAAATAATACAAAATAAAATAAATGTGAAACGAAAACAAATACCACCACTGTCATGGTGACTTCATTATCCAAACAGACTAGGCTGAGTGAAGTTATGCAAGGCAAAGAAAAACAATAAAACCTGTGCTTTAGGTTTTGAGGTAGAAAGTTGAATGAATTGCCTATAATACAGTCTCATTCAGAGCAGTTGAATAGAAATGAGAAGGCTGAAGAGAAACATATTTACAAAAGGCATGTACTCAGGCATTGGATAATGTTTTTCTAATTCACTACCAATTAATTGTCACACTGTTCAACTGAACACTATTATAACCAAGTAATTTGAAATGTTTTGCCCATGTCAAGGCCAAACTCCAACAATGGGATAGACAGTTACTGTAAACCTCAATGGGTCCATCAATTCTGTAGAGTACTACATTAATGTCCACTACATCAGTAATGAAAAATGGGAATGTTTCATATACAGTGCCTTCGGAAAGTATTCAGATCTCTTGACTTTTTCCACATTTTGTAACGTTACAGCTTTATTCTAAAATGTATTAAATAAATACAAAACCCTCAGCAATCTACACACAATACCCCATAATGACAAAGCGAAAACAGGTTTTTAGACATTTTTGCAAATTTCTTAAATATAAAAAACAAAAATACATTATTTACATAAGCATTCAGACCCTTTGCTATGAGACTCGGAACTACGCTCAGGTGCATACCGTTTCCATTGATCATCCTTTAGATGTTTCTACAACTTGATTGGAGTCCACCTGTGGTAAATTAAATTGATTGGACATGATTTGGAAAAGCACACAACTGTCTATATAAGGTCCCACAGTTGACAGTGCATGTCAGAGCAAAAACCAAGCCATGAGGTAAAAGGAATTGTCCATAGAGCTTTGACACAGAATTGTGTCTAGGCACAGATCTGGGAAGGGGGTACCAAAACATTTCTGCAGCATTATAGGTCCCCAAGAACACAGTGGCCTCCATCATTCTTAAATGGAAGAAGTTTGGAATCTTCCTAGATCTGGCTGCCCGGCCAAACTGAGCAATCAGTGGAGAAGGGCCTTGGTCAGGGAGGTGACCAAGAACCCGATGGTTACTCTGACAGAGCTCTAGAGTTCCTCTGTGGAGATGGGAGAACCTTCCAGAAGGACAACCATCTCTGCAGCACTCCACCAATCAGGTATTTATGGTAAAGTGGCCAGACGGAAGCCACTCCTCAGTAACAGGCAAATGAATCTGATGAAACCAAGATTGAACTCTTTGGCCTGAATGCCAAGCGTCACGTCTAGAGGAAACCTGGCACCATACCTACAGTGAAGTATGGTGGTTGCGTCATCATGCTGTGGGGATGTTTTTCAGCGGCAGGGACTGTGAGACTAGTCAGGATTCAGGCAAAGATGAATGGAGCAAAGTACAGAGAGATCCTTGATGAAAACCTGCTCCAGAGCTCTCAGGACCTCAGACTTGGGCAAAGCTTCACCTTCCAACAGGACAACAACCCTAAGCACACAGCCAAGACAATGCAGGAGTGGCTTCCGGACAAGTCTCTGAATGTCCTTGAGTGCTTGCCTGACAGTGATTGAGAGGATCTGCAGAGAAGAATGGGAGAAACTCTCCATGAACAGGTGTTTCAAGCTTGTAGCGTCATACCCAAGAATACTCCAGGCTCTAATTGCTAGCAAACAAAGTTTTTACTTTGACATTATTGGGTATTGTGTGTAGATTGATGAGGGATACATTTTAGAATAAGGCTGTAACCTAACAAAATGTGGAAAAAGTAAAGGGGTCTGAATTCTTTCCGAAGGCACTGTAAGTCTGTGTGAGAATTGTCAGGCTGTCACAAGGTCTTTTGATATGGATGTTTTTTTACATTCTAAGAAATGTTTGGAAATCATCCAATGTTGTACATAATTTTCCTAATAACTTCATGAGGCCATTTTGTCCACAACATAGGGAGACTTGAGAGAGGGCAATGAACCATGCTATTGGCTCTATTGTCTCTGGGTCTCTCATTATAAGGGTTAACTGGGTTCATTCTTCCATATCATCGTGACCATGGCCTCTCTGGGTAGTTGCGGTAGAGGAAGTGCACACAGACATACAGTACACACAGAAAACGTCTCTCTTCCCTCTGACTTCCACGAATCAGCCTTATCAGTGAGTGAGTGACGTCTGACCCCCAACAGTCCCCCACAGCACTAAGGAGTGACCAGAGTACACACATACACACCCTCCTCTCAGCACAGCTGATCCTATTGACCCCAGAGATAACTCCTCCCACCAGTGGTGTTTGGGGCGGTCCCCAGTCCTCTTGAAGTTGCAGCAGGCATGTTGTAATAAGAGTCATTGTTTAGCTGCAAAATCACTGTTTCAATGGCATTTTTCAATGAATGAATGAATGAATGGAGAGACAGACGGACGGATGGACAAATGAATGAATGGATGGATGAACAGAGGGACAGAATGTTGGAAGGATTAATGGATGACTACTGGGACAGAGCACCTCTGTATCTTCACTCCAATATGAGAAAGGAGGATGGAGACAGTTTAAGGGAAATGTAATCAAAGGAAAAATTAGTTTGCCTCTGAAGAAGGCATTTTGCAATTACCTCAGCAGCACTTGTATCTTTCTCTCTCTTTCTCTCTCTCTCTCTCTCTCTCTCTCTCTCTCTCTCTCTCTCTCTCTCTCTCTCTCTCTCTCTCTCTCTCTCTCTCTCTCTCTCTCTCTCTCTCTCTCTCTCTTCCTCTCTCTCTTCCTCTCTCTCTTCCTCTCTCTTCCTCTCTCTCTCTTCCTCTCTCTCTATTTCTCTCTCTTTCACTCGCTTTCTCTTTCACTCTCTCTAACTCTCTCTCTCTCTTACATTCTCTCTCTCTATCTCTCTGCTTACAATATTTACACACAGGCAGAGCTCAGACCAGATCAGGAGAAATCCCTCGCTTCAATTAGGCATTCTCTTCCTTTCTCTCCTTTTCTCTCCCCTTCCCTTGTTTCCCGACGCCTGATTAGAAATGTATTTGTGGAGCGCTCTGGCAAAAGAGAAGGAAGCAAGGCAAAGGAGAGCGAGAGAAGGATAAAGATAATCTACAGGCTTAGGAGGTGCATCATTGAGTCAAACCAGGCCAAAAGAAATGTAAGAAATGAATGCAGAGAATATAGAGGAAAGATGAATCCTTTTCAGACTTAGCTCAGCCGCTAACAGTGGTGGCTGAATATAGAAGAGAGATATCTGAAGGGTTCTGTTGTTATTACCCTCCAGTTTACACCCAACATGTGTAGTGTCCAAGAGTGTGTGATGGCTGCTCTCACAGCAAAAGACAGAGGATATCTGCACACTGTTTAATCTGAGAGTTTGAACATTTCAACGGTTCATGCCATCTTTGTTGCACACACAGTCTGTCCTATTGTTGGCTAAGATGTCAGGATGCTGGTCAGGGTGAGGATAGGGGTGGAGGGGTGTCTGGTCGGGGAGAATTGATTTAGTCTGGGGCTGAGACAGGGGTGAAAGGTTGCTGCCTTGACAGTGACCCCCAGCAGAGGCACTGGGTGTGTGTGTGTGTGTGTGTGTGTGTGTGTGTGTGTGTGTGTGTGTGTGTGTGTGTGTGTGTGTGTGTGTGTGTGTGTGTGTGTGTGTGTGTGTGTGTGTGTGTGTGTGTGTGTGTGTGTGTGTGTGTGGTCTCACAGTGTCTCATTAGGCCTTGAAGAGCAGAAGGAGAGCAACCAGACAGGTTCACACTGGGGGACAGGGATCGATCAGGGACATCTCACACACACACACACACACACACACATTATAACATGAACACACACTATACACATACAAGCAAACACACACACATACGTACAGAAATGAACACACAGTCACACACAATCACACACAGTCACACACAGTCACACACACACAGACATCTAAATTAGGGCTATAAATTGGGGGGAAAGGAGAGACACAGGGGGGGTCCGAGCTAGAATGGAAGAGTCAAGGTGATCAATACTCCTCGAGATTGTCTCCAATTTCTCTCCACGCAATTGTCATGCTCCCTCCAAGCAATTAAATGAGTTCCCCTCCCCTCCTCTCCTCGCTTCACCAATACAGCAGTCATTCCCTTTAGTTTTTCGCATTGCCTTCACATCCACACTGTGACAGCCCGCGCCACACTGCATGCTAAAACCTTCAGAAGACATCCCAGGAATAACTGGCAGCTGAAGTGCTTCCATTTTCTATGAAGATACTCATTTTCCAATGTGGCTGACACACCTACTTATAGGTGGGCTTTGATCAATTGTCTGAGCAGTTACACACGTTTCAATTTGCCACCGCTAAACAGCTTGATGAATGGAAAGTGAGAAACGCATTGGCTCTGTGGGATAAAGGCATTGGCTCAGACACTCTCCTTTACAGTTTGTGTCTGTGTGTGCCCGCGAGGGTGCATGCATGCACGCATTTGTTGGTGTATTTGTGTGTGTGTGTGTGTGTGTGTGTGTGTGTGTGTTTGTGTGTGTGCCCTTGTTCCAGCTTGCACCTGCGTGTACATGTGTCTTTGTTGATGTCTGGAACAGACGTCACACTGTGGCCAAGCTGTGTGCAGTCTAAGAGTGACCTCGCTGTGTCTAACCGGAGATAGCCCTCGCCTCGCGCGCACGTGCACGTGTACGTGTGTGTGTGTGTGCACGTGTGTGTTTGTGTGTGTTTGTGTACATGAACACACAGCGGGTGGCTATAAACAGAAGCAAACAGACGCCAGGGCAAACTATACACAGGAGGCCAGAGACTGCACAGTGCTACCCAGGACGACAGTGACAGATAATGGTACCATATGTAATTCAACAAGGTGTTATTAAAGAGGGTATACAGGACATTTGAATTACTCATTGACCTCTATTAGAGTAACACGGTACCATATTCCATCTACAACACAGGTCCGTTCTTTGGGCTTCAACCACGCATTGTAACCTACCTCCACTTTCACCTTCTATATCTCTATATCTATGCTGAGTCCTTTCCTTTACATCTGGAAGACATTCCTATGTATGACCTTCATTGTCTGCACAGGCTCAGGTGTATGCTTTTACAGGATTGCATTTGACAGAACGTTTTTATCTCTTGCCTTGCATGACATGTTGTAGGCCTGTCACATATGGTTTAGGAATGTACTAGCGGTATTGACATGGTGTAGGCCATTCATATGGTTTAGGAATGTACTAGCGGTATTGACATGGTGTAGGCCAGTCACATATGGTTTAGGAATGTACTAGCGGTATTGACATGGTGTAGGCCATTCATATGGTTTAGGAATGTACTAGCGGTATTGACATGGCGTAGGCCATTCATATGGTTTAGGAATGTACTAGCGGTATTGACATGGTGTAGGCCTGTCACATATGGTTTAGGAATGTACTAGCGGTATTGACATGGTGTAGGCCTGTCACATATGGTTTAGGAATGTACTAGCGGTATTGGCCAATCTAATGTGCCTGGGGCCATTGTCGTGGCAGGCTTTTGTTTCTGCCAAGCAGCGGCTGTTTTCAACTAATCAACTCATCCTAAATTAAGATTCCCCTTATTTACAACTATATATAACCAAGTGAAGTGACAAGACGTACGACATATTGAAATAATATAAAATAATATATCATTTAGCAGCCACTTTTATCTATAGGGGGGGTTAGGTAAAAAATAGAAGAAGAGAGGGGAAAAAAAGGAACATGTAAAAATGTATGGTTCTCCTTCAATAATATAAGTATTAATTATTAATTATTTATTATGATGAGCTGAAAAATTATGAAATTGTTTTTTTCCTGTGTTTGAGGAAAAATATAATATTTTCCACATTGGTGAATTTAATGGAAAGATTATGGTATCATAATCATAACACATAGAAGTGTTGTTCTAATGAGGTTGGTTTATAACTGTACTATACTCTTGTTACATTGTTTATGCTATTGGCATCTTAAATGATCAGTTACGGTTTCTTGTGGACTGCATATTACCTGATATAATTAAGCAATAAGGCCCAAGGGGTTGTGGTATTTGACCAATACAGCATACCACAGCTAAGAGCTGTTCTTAGGCACGACACAACATTCTTGACAGGTTTAGCTATATCATATTTACCCCGAACAGGCTACCTAGGCACATCATGCTGAAATGATAAAGGAAATAAGGAAAACAAATTATATGAATACCGACAATATGGTCATGTGATATTTAAAAGATGGCACACAACTGTTTTTCTCCATCATGTTTTGATTGATGTAAGATCTAGGTTTTAGTTCTAAAATGACAACAGTGCATGACGTAGTAGGTAAAATGGCACTCACAGACAGCGGTGCAGGGATTTGGACACTTGCAGACACCGCGTGGGGGTGGAGGCCCTCACAGAGGCCAGAGAAAGGGTGGGGGCACTCACAGAGGCCAGAGAAAGGGTGGGGGCACTCACAGAGGCCAGAGAAAGGGTGGGGGCACTCACAGAGGCCAGAGAAAGGGTGGGGGCACTCACAGAGGCTTTAGACAACTTGGCTACAGACATCTTGTGTCTGTAATAAATATGTAGTTGCATTACGATTATTAAAGGTTATATTGTTATAAAAACAGATCAATACAAACCAAATTTTGGTCAGGTTAGCCTGTATTTCTTTTTACCTGAGCAAGCTTCTTTGCCAATTTAAGGTTTGCTCTTGCTGCAGACACACGAGAGCCCCCAAAACCTTTGCTTATTGAACTGCAAAAGAGAGAGAAAAACCTAATAGTCACAATGAAGAGAGAAGGAAAGCAAGTCACCTGTCAAAAGGATGATCTGAATCAGTGTTCTATCATGGCAGCAGAGCCATAGTGGTAGAGGAAAAATGTTTACCATTGACTGCAAGTTCAATGCAGTCCTGAACAGCAAACGCAGACGCTGGAGGAGCTGTAGGTAATGGCACAGCAGGTCCACTGGTAGAGACCAGCTTCTAAATATAGGGGGTCAAATACAGAGACAACAGAGTATGGCATTTAATTTCAGTGAATTAGACATGTGGTTTTAGCCTGTAAGCTTCATTAATTTGACCTCCTGGGGGTGACATCCACAGACACATCTCTGAGGCCCCCCGATCTTTTGGGCTCCCGAGTGGTGCAGTAGTCTAAGGCACTGCATCTCAGTGCTAGAGGTGACCTTACAGACCCTGGTTCAGATGGCGCACAATTGGCCGAATGTTGTGTGGGTTTGGCCGGGGTAGGCCGTCATTGTAAATAAGAGTTTGTTCTTAACTGACTTGCCTTGTCTCTGTATATAGATTCTCTATTGTGTTATTGACTGTACGTTTGTTTATTCCCATGTGTAACTCTGTGTTGTTGTTTTTTTGTCGCAATGCTTTGCTTTGTCTTGGCCAGGTCGCAGTTGTAACTGAGAACTTGTTCTCAACTGGCCTACCTGGTTAAATAAAGGTGAAATAAATCAATTAAAAATAAATTAAAAAGTTAAATAAAGGTTAAAAAAAATCTGTAACAATACTTAAGAAAGCCTGTGTTAGGAAGGCCTGCTTGTGACTTCACCATCTCACAGCGCTCTCAAGCAGCACAACCCACTACCCATCCCCCACACCCAAAACTGAGAGTCAAGGGGTGATGAACTCTAGCTCTCTCTGGAACTTTCCTTAAACTGTTGTTGTTGAAACTGTGTATTCATTCTTTGTTACAATATGAAATTATGTGATGTTCAAATATTATAATAAAGTTGCTGTTCATTAGTAAAGGCCTACATTTACTGCCAGGTATTTCTAGTAATACAGGTTGTTTTCTACATGAACACAAAGTTCAAATGTCATAGGCCTTTGCATGTCTTGCCATTATCTCTTGTCATAATACATACCTTCTGAAAGAGGTCATACCACCTCTTCTGCCTCGGAGCTGGCCTGTTGCCCGCATCGGCAGGACAAACGCCCATCTGTGACAAAAGTGGGACATCCACTCCATTATGGGGCAAAGAATATGATATCCGGGCAAACGTTAGCTAGATAGCTAACGAACATAGCTAGCTGAATAGCATTTACTAAATGGGCAATAACTTAACCTTGCTAACAGTTGCAGATTGCATTATATTTCAGATCTCACCAACTTTGACAGTTATCTTACCTATGAAAACAAATGCTAGAGGCACTGTAACTCTACGGTACCATTACTGTAACTATTAAAATTCTACTGTTGGAAAACAAGTTGGCTCTGGTTAATATCACCATTGTTGAAAAGCTTATAGTCCAGGAGAATGTTGGAGAAGGTTGGCTAACTAGCTAGCTAGCTGCAGTTCTGTCTCAATCGTGCACTGTTTGGCCGTCACTATACATGATTGGCTTTTGAAACATGGACATGGAGATGGTGATTGGACATGGTTGACAGCCTTATGTGAGTAAATTAGTGGCATGCTCTACCAACTGAGCTACAGAGTACCACTGAGGACTACAGATGACCACTGAGGACTACAGATGACCACTGAGGACTACAGATGACCACTGAGGACTACAGATGACCAAATAAGCAAACACTCTTATCCTTAATGGCAGTTATTCCTCCTGACATTATTGCGGGTGTTTTTTGGCTGTGGGTCTTGTTTACATGTTGTTGTGGTTCCTCTTGTTCTCTTGAGGGGTTAAAGGTATGTCCTGTTCTTTTCCTCAACATAATCTGTCAGTGCTGCCTTGACTGGCAGAGGTGCCAGGGCCTGTGATGTCACAAAGCGAGAGGTGCATTGTGGGTCTCAGTGTGACCGACTCGGCTCCACAGACAAATCGATTAGTGCAGGTTCAGGACTAAGGCTCAGAGCGCCTTGCATATGGAACCCTTCCCCTTACACAATAGGGGAAGAGGGCTCTGCCAAAACAAAGACACACACACACACACACACACACACACACACACACACACACACACACACACACACACACACACACATGCAAACACACTGCAAATGCACACACACACATACAAACACAATAGTGGATTCGCATAAACACATAACGGTAGTTGGCCAGTTCAGAGTCCACAGTCAACCAGGCCTCCCCTCCCCTGCTCTCCACTTGTCATCCCCATCCCGTTCCCCCTCCCCATGTCCCGTCTGGCTGAAAGGTCAGTGGGTGTCTGGGAAAGCCGTCTCGGGATCCCCCCTCCTTATTAAAGGTCACTAGTATTCAGCCAGCTCTTAAACACAGCCAGGCAGAGGGCCAGGGCTGGAGCTAGAGTCAGGGACAGGGAATGACACAGGGCTGGAGCTAGAGTCAGGGACAGGGAACGACCCAGGAATTATAGGGATGGAGCAAGAGCTGGAACCAGAGACAAGGACACAGATTGGCCTAGAGCTTGAGCTGTACACAGTGACATGGGGAGGGGCAGGAGACAGGATATGTGTAGAGGAAAGACAAGGGGAACCGGCAGGGGCAGGGACAGGGATGGGGTTACAGCCAGACAGGGCCAGGTTCACATGGGTTGGGGTGGGGCGAGGTAGGTGCCAAGGTCTGGAGGTCCCTGGATGACAGGGGGGAAAGATCTAGTTTATAGAGGCTGTTGTTTCTTTATAAGAGGGAGGTCATTTGCATTTTTTTGGACTGTTTTTTGTCTGGGTTTTGTGCTGGCTTGGCGGGAGGTTGCGGTTATCGGGTGTTGCCCTGGGGGGCTTGTTTTTTGGGGTGCAAAGATTGGTATGCAGTGGGGGTTGGTTCCTGGCAGCTACCACATTTCACTCCACGTCCCCCCATCGCACCCCCCTCTAAGATTTATGCATGTTGGTCAGCTGAGGGTCCCAGACTCAGACAGAGAGAAAAGCCTGCACTCCTTTCACATGCAAAGCAGGGGTCGGGGGTTTGGACAACCCTGTTCCCCTCCCGTCACTCAGTCAGGATCCCACGGCTGACACCAACGTGCTCCCTCGTTAGTCAAGTGTGCTCTATTATAATAATCACCTACTCTACCACTGCAGCACCGTCTGTAATCAACTAAATCAAGAACCCTTTGAGAGAGAGAGAGAGAGAGAGAGAGAGAGAGAGAGAGAGAGAGAGAGAGAGAGAGAGAGAGAGAGAGAGAGAGAGAGAGAGAGAGAGAGAGAGAGAGAGAGAGAGAGAGAGAGAGAGAGAGAGAGAGAGAGAGAGAGAGAGAGAGAGAGAGAGAGAGAAAAAATTTAAGAAGGGGGTAAGAGAGAAAGCGAGAGAGAGAGAGGGTCAGAAGTGGGAAATGCTGATTGGAAATATTTTTGGTAGGGAGGTCTTATGTAGGTCTTATGTGGGAGGTCTTATGTATCTTCATAAATATTACCTTGGTTATAGGCTAAGATCACGGGGGCAACAGTAACTTCGTCTCCAGGCTTTTGTGCACAGCGTGTCTGGGAACAAGATTAGGGCAACAGTTACACTCTCATTCTACCAGCAATATGTCGACAGTTCAAACACTTACTTACTTTTATTTACAATGCAGTACTATGTCGTTTTCACAGGCTCTTTATTTGAATGCACTTACTGTAAGTCGTTCTGGATAAGAGTTCTGCTATATAACTAAAATAAAAAATGCAAATACAACTTTGAATGCAGAATTATAACTCAGTGATCAAAAACGATCACTAAATCCTGACGTGTGCGTGCTTGCAAGTGTGTGTATCACTCCCAAGATTAAAAACTGGACCATTCTTGGATTACACATCACTTAAAGAAGGCTTCATTATAAACCCATCTTAATCTGGTCTACTGGTTACATAAAGAAGTCATAACCAGCCATATCAACTTGCGTCATGTCAGTAAAAGCCAAAAGATTAAATCCTGTAACAGTATAGAGTGGACTATGGCTATATTTTTAGATTGTTAATACAGATCTTTTCATAGAAAACTTAGTTCCTGCCAAGCAAACTGATTGGTCAATTTGCTTCCAACCGTGCTGATAACCACATTATGGCTGCAACATCACGTTCACTTGCACTTTCATTCGTTCTTTGCAAAGAGGTTCAAGCCTCTAGTGAATTCATGATAAAAGAAAACGTTGAAAGAAACAGAAACAAGGTGTTATTCATGTAAAGTTCCCAACCAGAGCTAATTATCATCAAGTCTGACTCACCTAGCGCTTTGTACTTCAGCACACCCGCTTCTTATAAGGCCTCCTGTCCAATAAAAAAACTAGAAAAATATGAATATGCCGACAGGGCCGTAAAACTTATACGATTTGGCCTCCCTTTGAAATGATTTTAAGGAGATGATATTGGATATAAATCTATCATTTTGAGGATCTCTGTCCTTTGCTGTTTTCTTATCTTGACGGCCATTTTAAGAGTTTATTAGGCAAACACGAAGGACGTTTGGGTTGACGTCTTCCTTTGTCTCTTGACAATGTGTGTGTGTGTGTGTTTGTGCGTGCATTTTCCATAACCTTTAAGTAGGTAAGACTGGGGTCTGATTGGATATGTAACCTGTATGTGTTACCCAGCCCTGGTCCACGAGTACCCCCAACAGTACATATTTTCATTGTAGCCCAGGACAAACACACCTCATCCAACTCATTGAGGGCTTGATGATTAGTTGACAAGTTTATCATGTGTGCTTGTCCAGGGTTAAATAAAAAATGTGCACTGTTGGGGGTACTCCAGGACCAGGGTTGGGAAACACTGCTGTATTAAACACAATATTGGCATGTAGGTTTCTCACTCATGGGTGGCACAAATTGGGATATGGGGGAGGGGAATGGGTAGGGAATATTCAAATTAAATATATATTGTGTAGTATAGTATTCTACAGTTTACTACAGTGTACTACAGGATTCGATAGTAAGTACTGTAGTATTCTATAGTAAACTATATTATTTTTTTATGTGGGTATAATGGTGTTTACAATGACTTATACAATAAAAGGATCTTATTCAAGAAATGATTTACAGCTTTCCAACATGGTACATCAAAAAAAAAAATATTCAAGAAGAATCTTTATTGTAACCCTTTCTTGTCCTTTCCTTTCGCTCTCTCCCTTCACACCCTGGCGGTGCCTACGGTGTGCCCACTGTCCCCAGAGTCTCACAGACACTGAATCACACATAAACAAAATACTAATTACCACAGAACAGAACTATCAATCCCCATAAATGGAATACTACACCCTTAGTACTACATACTGTATTATTACATATTATAACATTGTACTACATTGTACCCCCCCCCCCCCCCCACCCACCCACACCCACCCATCTCAAGATTATTTTGGTTAATTATGAATAATGCATGAATATCTCCCTCCCTCTGGCTTCTAATGCCATCTCTTATTGGCTTTGGCAGAGCGCCACTCACGCCTCTGTCTGTCTGGGGTCCAACGCTCACAGACTCAAACCCCCACCCCACAATCAAAGCTGATTTCCCTACCAAAAATGAATCAGCCAAAACAATGACTAAAACAATTGCATTACTGAAACCTCTTTTATGGAAACAAGACATATTTGAGGGTATCAAATTTGAGAATAAAGCACATTTTGTTAATTGCCTATTTAGTAGTGTACTGTCAACTTTTTGTGGAATTTTGATGTTTGCACCTCACTCTTTCCGTTTTTCTGTTACATGGTGTTTTGGTGTTTCTGTTTTTCTGTTACATGGTGTTTGGGGGTTTCTGTTTGTCTGTTTTTCTGTTACATGGTGTTTTGGGGTTTCTGTTTGTCTGTTTTTCTGTTACATGGTGTTTTGGTGTTTCTGTTTTTCTGTTACATGGTGTTTTGGTGTTTCTGTTTTTCTGTTACATGGTGTTTTGGGGTTTCTGTTTGTCTGTTTTTCTGTTACATGGTGTTTTGGGGTTTCTGTTTGTCTGTTTTTCTGTTACATGGTGTTTTGGTGTTTCTGTGTTTCTGTTACATGGTGTTTTGGTGTTTCTGTGTTTCTGTTACATGGTGTTTTGGTGTTTCTGTTTTTCTGTTACATGGTGTTTTGGGGTTTCTGTTTGTCTGTTTTTCTGTTACATGGTGTTTTGGTGTTTCTGTGTTTCTGTTACATGGTGTTTTGGGGTTTCTGTTTGTCTGTTTTTCTGTTACATGGTGTTTTGGGGTTTCTGTTTGTCTGTTTTTCTGTTACATGGTGTTTTGGTGTTTCTGTGTTTCTGTTACATGGTGTTTTGGTGTTTCTGTGTTTCTGTTACATGGTGTTTTGGTGTTTCTGTTTTTCTGTTACATGGTGTTTTGGGGTTTCTGTTTGTCTGTTTTTCTGTTACATGGTGTTTTGGTGTTTCTGTGTTTCTGTTACATGGTGTTTTGGGGTTTCTGTTTGTCTGTTTTTCTGTTACATGGTGTTTTGGGGTTTCTGTTTATCTGTTTTTCTGTTTTTCTGTTACATGGTCCACAAGCAGAGGAGAGGAAAAGAAAGGAAGATAGAGAAAGAGTGAGAGAGAGAGAGAGAGAGAGAGAGAGAGAGAGAGAGAGAGAGAGAGAGAGAGAGAGAGAGAGAGAGAGGAAGAGAGAGGACAGCCCTGGCCATCAGTGACAGGCTAGTTGCCGGATCGTTAACAAGGGGCAGGGGGCCTGGACGTATGGATGACAGAGGGAGAGAGAGGACAATCCATCCCCCCCACCTCTCACCCCGGAAGGGCAGCAACGGGACATGGCTGAAGGGGAGGGGGGCAGGTGGGGGAGAACAGAGGGGGGTGCAGTTATAAAGAATAAAGACAGAGTGTTATCTGAAGCTGCAAATCCCCCCCTGGTTGTAGGGATCTGTGGTGGAGGAAATCAATAAATACTCACTGAACACACACCCATAACCTTGTCAGGCCTCAGCAAGGGTACTACAGAGAGCCAGGGAGAGGGGAAGGGGAGAGAGAGTGAGAAGGGGAAATGGGGAAAGGGAGAGGGGGTAGCGAGGGAGAGACCAGAGAAAAAGAGTGGGAGAGAGAGATCAAAGATTGATAGATAGATAGATAGATAGATAGATAGATAGATAGATAGATAGATAGATAGATAGATAGATAGATAGATAGATAGATAGATAGATAGATAGATAGATAGATAGATAGATAGATAGATAGATAGATAGATAGATAGATAGATAGATAGATAGATAGATAGATAGATAGATAGATAGATAGATAGATAGATAGATAGATAGATAGATAGATAGATAGATAGATAGATAGATAGATAGATAGATAGATAGATAGATAGATAGATAGATAGATAGATAGATAGATAGATAGCAGCTACGAAAAACAGGGCAGGTGCAAAATGCCAAAACGAAATACACAAAAGACAGATACACGATACATAATACATAGTGTGGCAGTATGAAGAAGTATAAAAATACAAGAAGGAAGGTGTAGATGATAGATTGTGGAGTGCAAAAAGCTATAAAAAGGCATTGCATAGTATGAATGATTGGCTGAATATGTACACTATACATTGTTACAGGGTGATATAAATAAATGCAAAATATTTGCATGGTTAACTATACTAGAAATACTTAAATAGCTAAATGTACGTATGATATACTGTAAGTGAGGGTAATAATAGTTTACTTAATATACAGTCTAGTTAAATGTACAGGTAAGTGAATATTTGGTTAAATGAACTGTACAGGTAAATGACAGGAAGAGATACTTAAATAGCTAAATGTGCATATGATATAATTTATGGTAATAATAATAATTCCCTTAAAATACAGTCCTTAGTACATAAGTAGTGGAAGTAGTGGTGTCATGTAGTAGTGGTGTTATGAAGTAGTGGTGTCATGAAGTAGTGGTGTCATGAAGTAGTGGTGTTATGAAGTAGTGGTGTTATGAAGTAGTGGTGTTATGAAGTAGTGGTGTCATGTAGTAGTGGTGTTATGAAGTAGTGGAGTTATGAAGTAGTGGTGTCATGAAGTAGTGGTGTTATGAAGTAGTGGTGTCATGAAGTAGTGGTGTCATGAAGTAGTTGTGTCATGAAGTAGTGGTGTCATGAAGTAGTGGTGTCATGAAGTAGTGGTGTCATGAAGTAGTGGTGTCATGAAGTAGTGGTGTCATGAAGTAGTGGTGTCATGAAGTAGTGGTGTCATGAAGTAGTGGTGTAGTGGTGTCATGAAGTAGTGGTGTTATGAAGTAGTGGTGTTATGAAGTAGTGGTGTTATGAAGTAGTGGTGTCATGAAGTAGTGGTGTTATGAAGTAGTGGTGTCATGAAGTAGTGGTGTCATGAAGTAGTTGTGTCATGAAGTAGTGGTGTCATGAAGTAGTGGTGTCATGAAGTAGTGGTGTCATGAAGTAGTGGTGTCATGAAGTAGTGGTGTCATGAAGTAGTGGTGTCATGAAGTAGTGGTGTAGTGGTGTCATGAAGTAGTGGTGTTATGAAGTAGTGGTGTTATGAAGTAGTGGTGTTATGAAGTAGTGGTGTTATGAAGTAGTGGTGAGTGACCGGCAATAGCTCTGTGTGTGTGTGTGTGTGTGGGTCTGTGTGTGTCTGTGTGTGTGTGTGTGTGTGTGTGTGTGTGTGTGTGTGTGTGTGTGTGTGTGTGTGTGTGTGTGTGTGTGTGTGTGTGTGTGTGTGTGTGTGTGTGTGTGTGTGTGTGCGTGCGTATGTGTGTGTGTGTGTGTGTGTGTGTGTGTGTGTGTGTGTGTGTGTGTGTGTGTGTGTGTGTGTGTGTGTGTGTGTGTGTGTGTGTGTGTGTGTGTGTGTGTGTGTGTGTGTGGTAATGCCATGGCCTTGCGGAGCATCTAAAATCCGTTCACTCAACCGGCTCATCTCAGAGTGACCATGGCAGTGAACCCTCAGATTCCAGAACAGATAATCACCAGGCCCTCAGTGACCCAGCTCAGGACAGCCAGGAAAACTGAAAAACAATCCTGTACCACAAGTCCTTCAGTACTTAACCAGCTGGGACTGTAGTGTGTGTACAGTAGGCACGATAATGAAGGGAGTCTTAGAGAGCCCTTTTTCCCTCACACATAAACACACACTCACACACAGAACGCACTCACACATAAACACACACTCACACACAGAACGCACTCACACATAAACACACACTCACACACAGAACGCACTCACACATAAACACACACTCACACACAGAACGCACTCACACATAAACACACACTCACACACAGAACGCACTCACACATAAACACACACTCACACACAGAACGCACTCACACATAAACACACACTCACACATGCACACAGAACACACTCAGGAACTCATGGCTTTACAGACCATTTCAGGTCAGAGGTATGACCTGAGGATAGCCAGCAGGACTTTTACCTTACGATCTGTTGCCTAACCCCTTCACACACCAGCCACACACACCGACACACAGACACCCCCCCCCCGCACACAGCCCCCACACACACAGTATCCCGTCCCTTCCCGACGGACGGAAACAAAGGACATCATTATGCCCGCGTCAATCTGAGGCTGAGAGGAACATGTAAAATACATGTGGCTTGTCTTGGCTAATGTATTGATATGGGAGCTAAGGAAAGGACTTAATGACCAGGCTCGCTGGCTCAAACAGTTAACTCTGCTCCTTCTTCTAGCTACTCCTTTTATCTGAATTATTTAACGGTGTAATATCTGACGACTGTCATTGTCTTTTCATCTCTATTTAGCCGTATTCACCGCTCTCTTTCTCTTTACCGTTCTTTCTCTTTTTCTGTCGCTTTCTGTAGTTACAGTGCCACCGGAAAGTATTCAGACCACTTTTCCACATTTTAAACGTTACAGCCTTGTTCTAAAATGAATTTAAAAAATGTATTTTTACTCAACAATCTACACACAAATCCCATAATGAAAGAGCGAAAACAGGTTTTTAAAAGTTTTGCAAATGTATTCAAAATAAAAAAGTATTCAGACCCTTTACTCAGTACTTTGTTGAAGCACCTTTGGTAGTGATTACAGGCTTGAGCCTTCTTGGGGATGACGCTACAAGCTTGGCAAACCTGTATTTGGGGAGTCTTCTGGGGTAATCAATTTTAGAATAAGGCTGTAATGTAACAAAATGTGGAAAAAGTCAAGGGGTCTGAATACTTTCTAAATGCACTGTACATAGTACCAGTCAAAAGTTTGGACACACCTACTCATTCTTTATTTTTACTATTTTCTATATTGTAGAATAATAATGAAGACATCAAAACTATGAAATAACACATATGGAATCATGTAGTAAACAAAAACGTGTTCAACAAATCAAAATATATTTTATATTTGAGATTCTTCAAAGTAGCCACCCTTTGCCTTGATGACAACTTTGCACACTCATGGCATTCTCTCAACCAGCTTCATGAGGACCGCCATAGGAATGGAAGACCCAGAGATACCTCTGCTGCAGAGGATAAGTTCATTAGAGTTTTCAGCCTCAGACTTCAGCCCAAATAAATGCTTCACAGAGTTCAAGTAACAGACACATCTCAACATCAACTGTTCAGAGGAGACTGTATGAATCAGTCTTTTATGGTCGAATTGCTGCAAAGAAACCACTACTAAAGAACACCAATAAGAAGAAGAGACTTGCTTGGGCCAAGAAACACAAGCAATGGACATTAGACTGGTGGAAATTTTTCCATTGGTCTGGAATCCAAATTTGAGATTTTTGGTTCCAACCTCAATCCAATTTAGATGGTTTGGGATGAGTCGGACCGCAGTGAAGGAAAAGCAGCCAACAAGTGCTCAGCATATGTGGAAACTCCTTAAACTGGTTGAGAGAATGCCAAGAGTGTGCAAAGTCTCAAATATAAAATATCTTTTGATTTGTTTAAGACTTTTGTGGTTACTACATGATTACTACAAGATGTGTTATGTCATAGTTTTGATGTCTTCAGTTTTATTCTACAATGTAAAAAATAGTGCAAAGAAAGAAAAACCCTTGAATGAGTAATATTCCAAACTTTTGCCCCCCAGTGTATATATATTTTTTTACATGACCAAAAGTTTGTGGACATTTGCTCGTCGAACATCTCATTCCAAAAACATTGGAATTATTTTGTTATAACAGCCTCCACTCTTCTGGGAAGGCTTTCCAGTAGATATTGGAACATTGCTGCGGGAACTTGCTTCCATTCAGTGAGGTCGGGCACTGATATTGTTCGACTAGGCCTGGCCTCGCAGTCTGCGTTGTAATTCATCCCAAAGGTGTTCGATAGGGTTGAGGTCAGGCCTCTGTGCAGGCCAGTCAAGTTCTTCCACAACGATCTTAAAACGAAACATTTCTGTTAGGACCTCGCTTTGTGCATGGGGGCATTGTCTTGCTGAAACCGGAAAGGGCCTTCCCCATACTGAAGCCACAAAGTTGGAAACACATAATCGTCTAGAATGTAATTGTATGCTGTAGCGTTAAGATTTCCCTTTACTGAGGGACCTAGCCCGAACCATGAAAATCAGCCCCAGACCATTATCCTTCCTTCACCAAACTTTACAGTTGGCGCTATGCTTCTGGACATGCAGAAGCGTTCTCCTGGCATCCGCTAAACCCAGATTCGTCCATCGGGGAGCCTTACACCACTCCAGCCGACGCTTGGCATTGCACATGGTGATCTTAGGCTTGCGTGTGGCTGCTCGGTCATGGAAACCCATTTCATGAAGCTTCCAATGAACAGTTCTTGTGCTGACGTTGCTTCCAGAAGCAGTTTGTAACTCGCTGATGAGTGTTGCAACCGTGGACAGATAATTTTTATTTGCTACGCACTTCAGCACTCTGCGATCACGTTCTGTTAGCTTGTGTGGTCTACCACTTCGTTGCTGAGCCGTTGTTGCTCCTAGACGTTTCCGCTTCACAATAACACCACTTACAGTTGACTGGGGCAGCTCTAGCAGGGCAGACATTTGACGAACTGACTTGTTGGAAAGGTGGCATCCTATGACGGTGCCACGTTGAAAGTCACTGAGCTCTTCAGTAAGGCCATTCTACTACCAATGTTTGTCTGTGGAGATTGCATGACCGTGTGCTCGATTTTATACACCTGTCAGCAACGGGTGTGGCTGAAATAGACAAATCCACTAATTTTAAGTGGTGTCCACATACTTTTGTATATATACTGTATATAGTGTATATATTTCCCTCTTTACCTCTCTCTTCCCTCTTCTAGAGAGATGATAGATTGTGTATCAGTCAGAGGAAGGTGTAGATGATAGATTGTGTATCAGTCAGAGAAAAGTGTAGATGATAGATTGTGTATCAGTCAGAGGAAGGTGTAGATGATAGATTGTGTATCAGTCAGAGGAAGGTGTAGATGATAGATTGTGTATCAGTCAGAGAAAAGTGTAGATGATAGATTGTGTATCAGTCAGAGAAAGGCGTAGATGATAGATTGTGTATCAGTCAGAGGAAGGCGTAGATGATAGATTGTGTATCAGTCAGAGGAAGGTGTAGATGATAGATTGTGTATCAGTGGCCTGCTGGTCCTGTGTTGGATCTGGTTGATATGGGGTGAAGAGTACACTAGGTTAAGCTTCTCTCCCCTCGCTCTGTCACCCTAGCTACCCCTCCCCCATCCTGCCTCAGAGTGTTCCGGTGGTGTTGACCTTGTAAAGACCACTTGACCTGCTCCAGCCACACAGCTCTGCTGTAATCTGACCCACAGGGCTTTATGACTGGGAGAGATAGACTCAGGGGAAAGGAAGGAGGGATAGTACTTACAGAGGGAGTGGCAGAAGGGAGGTGAGTGAAGAGGGACAGATGACCAGTAACCAGTACAAGCCCCCAAGCACTGCTTGGGGGCTTGCACCTGCTTGGGGGCTTGTACTGGTTACTGGTCATCTGTCCCTCTTCACTCACCTCCCTTCTGCCACTCCCTCTGTAAGTACTATCCCTCCTTCCTTCCCACTTGACCTGGAGCAGTGAGTGGTCTTTACAAGGTCTTTACAAGGTCAACACCACCGGAACACTCTGAGGCACACCAGCCAGCTTATCACCTATAACCAGCCAGCTTATCAACTATAACCAGCCAGCTTATCACCTATGACAGAGAGTCATCTAAAGAGTATTACATTTGACCTGCTTTTCATTGTATTTATTCAATTCAGAAAATAATTTGGAAATGATACTCAACATGAAGTTCTTGAATTAAATATCCAGTAGATGTATTCCCTGATTGTGTGTGTGTGTGTGTGTGTGTGTGTGTGTGTGTGTGTGTGTGTGTGTGTGTGTGTGTGTGTGTGTGTGTGTGTGTGTGTGTGTGTGTGTGTGTGTGTGTGTGTGTGTCTGTGTGTAGACCGTGTCCTTGGACTGGTACCTGTATGTTGGATGACAGAAGGACGGAGAGATGGAGACAGAGAGAGTAGAGTAATAAAGGAGAGAGGATCATTTAAAAAGCAGGCATGCATATCTGAACCTGGCCCTGACACCCTCCTCCTCCACCCTCTCTTTTTCCTGCGCTCCACGCTTACCAGCTCTCCATTTTTCTTTTTCTCCTCATTTCCTCTCCCTCCGCTAGACAATCAATCTCTGCCCCTGGCGTGGCAGAATCCATGCCTCCCCTCCCAGCCCCCACTGCGCTGGTCAGGCGACTGAGGCTGACCTTTTCACCGATTCCTGTTATTAGAGAAACTGACATTCAAACCCCAGAGCCCCGAGGACACTGAAAGACCGCACACACACACCAAACCCCTCTGTCACCCACCCCCCTACCACCCCACCCACATACCCCTCTGTCACCCACCCCCCTACCACCCCACCCACATACCCCTCTGTCACCCACCCCCCTACCACCCCACCCACATACCCCCACTACCACCACCATATACCACCCGCACACATACCCCCACTACCACCACCATATACCACCCGCACACATACCCCCACTACCACCACCATATACCCACTGCACACATACCCCCACTACCACCACCATATACCCCCTGCACATATACCCCCACTACCACCACCATATACCCACTGCACACATACCCCCACTACCACCACTATATACCCCCCGCACACATACCCCCACTACCACCACCATATACCCCCCGCACACATACCCCCACTACCACCACCATATACCCCCCGCACACATACCCCCACTACCACCACCATATACCCCCCGCACACATACCCCCACTACCACCACCATATACCCCCCGCACACATACCCCCACTACCACCACCATATACCCCCCGCACACATACCCCCACTACCACCACCATATACCCCCCGCACACATACCCCCACTACCACCACCATATACCCCCCGCACACATACCCCCACTACCACCACCATATACCCCCCGCACACATATCCCCACTACCACCACCATATACCCCCCGCACACATACCCCCACTACCACCACCATATACCCCCCGCACACATACCCCCACTACCACCACCATATTCCCCCTACCACCACATCCACATCCCCCAATTTAAGTCACTGACAACAAACAAGATGAATCCTTGGTATCCCTCGTCTGCTAGTTTTCTCTTCTCCTCCTGGTTCTGAGCATTTCAAGTCTGTGATTGCTCAGATAATGGACCTAGTTCCCCTGGTCTGAATCAGTCACTGGCTATCAACGGTCGGAGGCAGTGGAGGCTGCCGAGGCGAGGACAGCTCATAATAATGGCAGAAACAGAGCAAATGGAATGGCATCAAACACCTGGAAACCATGTGTTTGATGTATTTGATACCATTCCACTCCTGTGTTTGGACGTGCTAATTAAATAGAGTTCCAACACATACATTTATCAGAGTAACTATCAATCTGATTCAACCAAATCTGGGTCAGGTGTTTCAAAGCTTTCTGTGGAGCATTTGAGTGTACAGACCTGTTCCATGGAATTATTCAGGAAAATTGTGACCGTGTCATTTCATGCTATACTAACTTCCTCATAAGTTAAACACCACATCAGCAGAGGGAGGCTGTACGTGTGTGCATGTGTGTGTGCGTACAAGCCTGTGTGTGTAAAGTGTTACTGTTCCTTTCAGCCTATTCAAAGGAAAACGTACGACCAGAGACTCTTGAATTAAGGTTTTCCCACCAATAGATGTGTTAATTCTTTCCAGAATATACTGTAAAATAGCTTCTGTCCCAATAGACTTGGACACATTCCATTAGAAATATAAAGCAGATCGGTGAAGTAAAAATAAATAGAATCATCGTTGGTTTGAGATTTTAAGTGCTCTCATTAAACGATCGTTTGCACTCTGGTTTAATGACCATTGGAGAAGAGAATGATAGGATGGAAAGGAAAGAAGGACAAAAAGGAGAGGGAGGGAAGAGGAGTGAGAGGAAAATTATTCTAATTTACATATGGGGAAATGTAACTGCTTTTTAATCCCAAACAGGCTGTTTATTCTGTGGCCTGATCAGAGTCAGGGATGGGTGTGTGTGTATGGTTCACGCCATGAACACACACTCTCTCCCCTTAATTGTTAGGCGTTTACCTCATTGAGTGGTGTCTCTGTGTGATAACTCTGTTATTCTGGGGGTAATTGTTACCAGTGTGTTAGCGTAGTCACAAAAAAGGCCTTCCCTATTGTAATCTGTTAGATGACGTTTTAATGGTAGCAGCAATGCGCTGTAATGATAAACCCTCCCCAATCAGCAGTGTCTTTAAACAACAGCACTGAGCAAATAAATACTACAGTACACAGATATGGCTAGAAGTGTGTTGTGTGTGGGTCTGCGTGTGTGTGGGGGGGGGGGGGAAGCAGAGGGAGAGAATGGTGTGGGCGTGAGAGAAGTGAGTGTGTGTGTGTGTGTGTGTGTGTGTGTGTGTGTGTGTGTGTGTGTGTGTGTGTGTGTGTGTGTGTGTGTGTGGGTCCGCGTGTGTGTGTGGGTGTCTCTCTCTGCGTGTGTGTGGGTCCGCATGTGTGTGTGTCTCTCTGTGTGTATGTGTGTGTGTCTCTCTGTGTGTATGTGTGTGTGTGTGTGTGTGTGTGTGTGTGTGTGTGTGTGTGGGTCCGCGCGCGTGTGTTTGTGTATGTGTGTGTGTGTGTGTGTGTGTGTGTGTGTGTGTGTGAGAGGTCTCGTGTGCTGATGTATTTACTTACCTAGAGAGCCTTTCAGTGTCACTCAGCACTCATCACTTGCGGGCGAGGTGAATAACAGGTGTGCATGTGCGTGCGAGAGTGCGTGCGTATTTGTGCAAATGTGTAGCCCGGCCAGTAGAACAGGTCAAGCATGTGACCAACAAGCGCCCAGGGGCTAAGGGTATGTGTCATAGAAACAGTCTTCTGGGAAATGGTGAGAAAAGTGGCACCGGGCCAAGTGTGCATGTGCAAGCATGTGTGCTCATGTGGTGTTTGTGTGTGATTGTCCGTTTGGAACACAATGTGCCTGAAGGTTTAGGGCAGGAGGGAACATACCAGTTCTTCTCCTCTCTTTCCTCATCCCTCTCATCCACCACTCACTTTTCACCTGTGAAGACAGCTCAATAACAACTATACTGATAAAGCATACAGAGAAACAGACTACTGCAAAGTTGAGTAATTAACTGTTTTATAGGAATACCCCTATGTCTGATGTGTGTGTGTAGTAAAAAAAAAAAAGTATATGATCTGAGGTCTAGAAGGGATTCGACGAGTCTTTTGAGATCTAGACACATTCTGTGACATAAAGGTCCGAGATCCAGGGATCAAGGAGGTTATGTGTGTGTGGGGGGAGGGGCGAGGGGGGTGGTGTTGTTCTTGTGTGATCACATAGCATGCAACAAACACCCCATACATTGATCCAAGATGGCTACCATGGCCCCGGGCCAGGGACCCAGTTTCATATGGATGACCAGATTACACACAGGACCTCGAGCGACTGTGGCCGCACAGAGGCAGGCGGTGAAGGCCACCGATTCTTCCCTTAGACTCAGACATGCCAAGCCCCTTACGCCCCTTCACTCACACACACTCTCTCATGCACACATACACCCTCTGCTCTCACACACACTCTTACACACGTTTCAGACTTTTCCTCTTCCACCCGCTGAAAAACAAAGGTGCATAGTCATGTGAAACCCAATCTTACAGGACTGACCTGTAACACACACACACACACACACACACACACACACACACACACACGGGAGGGGAGAATGAGAGACTTTGAAGTTGTACATTTCAAGTTGGAATACCTCCCTCTCATAGGTCATGGTTAACTGTGCATAGATGGCTTCTGTCGTGTGTGAGTGTGTGTGTGTGTGAGCATGTGTGTGTGTGTGTCTGGGGCTGCAGACAAAGCACAGAAGGGTCACCTTAACACAAAACACAGTGAGCTCTAGACAACACAGATGGTACTCTCTGACAGGACTTTTTTAACTGCCTTGCTCCCTCCCTCCCCCTCCACACACACACACAGAGCTGAACACACACACACACACACACACATTAGGTCAGCTCAGCTGTCCTCTTGCATTCCCTATTTTTTCAGCTTGCGAAGGTGACCTGGCCCCCTCGTCTGTGCAGCTGCAGATATAACCCCACCAGCCCTGGTTATGTGTGTGTGTGTAGTTGAAACATAGTAATTCTCTGGAATACGGAGGTTTTACCACCCACACACACACACAGATATATGCAAACACACACACACACAAACACAGATTAGCCCCTGTCTTTTATCCAGCTCTAGCCAGTGGATTTTCCAGTGGCCTGGCCTGGACGTGAGGCCTCTCTTTGGGGTCACAGATGAAAGATAAGCCCTGGATGAGACCCAACCTTTGAGACATAGTACTGAAGGGTGTACTTTACCGAGTCAGTGTGGATGCATAGGGGACAGATAGTGTCTGTTTTGTCTACTTCTTGACATGGAAACAAGGGGTGTCCTAGAGGTCTCTTCGCTGTCTGCATTCCAGCCCCCATTCACTCCTCCTCCCCTGACAATGAATTTGAACTTGAGACACAGACTGTCTACACTCTCTGACCCTTTTAACTCTAAACCGGGGTAGACGTCTCCCCCCTACCCTCCCCCCTCTCCCCCAAACCCCCTCCCACCCTGCAGCAGCCTAGTCTCAACTTTATCTGTGGTGTCAACACCTTCCATTCCTATGGTTCCTTGTCTATCTATAGACTTTAACCTCCCTGGGCTCAGCAAACAACCCTGGCCAGGACAAGGCCAATAATTATCAGTCATGCCATCCACAGACAGAGAGAGAGAGAGGGGGAGAGAGAAGGAGGAAAGGCGGGAGGGAGGTCAAGAGAGTGTGAGGTAAGGAGTGAGAGAAAGAGAGAAATAGAGAGAAAAAGAGAAAGAGAGGTGGAGAACCAAAGGGGAGGGGGAGAGGGAGCTAGAGAGAGAGATTTATGATGAAGTCACACAGTGATGGCCAGTCAAGGCCAGGGGCACTGATAAGGCGGTGAACTTTGAACCTTCCCTCCATGGCCTGACAAATCACACTCACACCAAAGAACATAACCCCAAAATACCAGCTGTTACACCAAGACTAACTGACATTCATCATTGAACCCAATGGACTGTCATCAACTGAAGACATCAGGGATTTCTTGTTTCTGTCCTGCGCCAAAAGAGGTGCCAGAAGCTGAACATGCATGCTTCACATGTAGCATGGCTGTGTTTTGACTGTATGTGTGTGGCACGCCGTCTCTGGATTCTTCGCCTCCCTCTCAGTTGGCTTTAGTCCTTTGTAGCATGGCTGTGTTTTGACTGTATGTGTGTGGCACATCATCTCTGGATTCTACGTCTCCCTCTCAGTTGGCTTTAGGCCTTTGTAGCATGGCTGTGTTTTGACTGTATGTGTGTGGCACATCATCTCTGGATTCTACGTCTCCCTCTCAGTTGGCTTTAGGCCTTTGTAGCATGGCTGTGTTTTGACTGTATGTGTGTGGCACATCATCTCTGGATTCTACGTCTCCCTCTCAGTTGGCTTTAGGCCTTTGTAGCATGGCTGTGTTTTGACTGTATGTGTGTGGCACATCATCTCTGGATTCTACGCCTCCCTCTCAGTTGGCTTTAGGCCTTTGTAGCATGGCTGTGTTTTGACTGTATGTTTTTTGGCACGTCGTCTCTGAATTCTACGCCTCCCTCTCAGTTGGCTTTAGGCCTTTGTAGCATGGCTGTGTTTTGACTGTATGTTTTTTGGCACGTCGTCTCTGAATTCTACGCCTCCCTCTCAGTTGGCTTTAGGCCTTTGTAGCATGGCTGTGTTTTGACTGTATGTGTGTGGCACGTCGTTTCTGAATTCTACGACTCCCTCTCAGTTGGCTTTAGGCATTTGTGAGATAGTGAAGACTATGATTGGCCCATGATGGGCTTTTTATGAGCGTTTAATACATGTTTATTAAATGGTTCAATAAGGATGAGGCACAAAAATCACAGTAATATCAACAATAGCTATCTTGGGATCAATCTGTCTCATTAATCAAGAACTCCAATATAAATACCATGTTGGGAGTGTTCCATTTAAGCACTGATCTAGGATCTGCTTATGTTTTCCCATTCCTACTGTAGCCTTCACCATTAGCAAGGAAAACACATAACTGACCTTCGATCAGCAGTTAGACAGCAGTTAGAGTCAACCTCATACTTAGCTTTATGTATCTGCCCTGCATCCATTATTCAGTGGTTGTGTAGAGTAATGGTCAGTGAGTAGCTATTAAGTAGCATTTACTTTATGTCCATCCCCACTATACCACAGTGGTCAGATTCATACTGTATAGACAAGTACAGGATAAGCATGTAGGCTGCTGTACATGATAGATATATTTAATTAAAGGAGCCAAGCACTGTAATGTGTGCAATATACAGTTGAAGTCAGAAGTTTACAAAACTATAGTTAACAAACTATAGTTTTGGCAAGTCTGTTAGGACATCTACTTTGTGCATGACACAAGTAATTCTTCCAACAATTGTTTCCAGATAGATTATTTCACTTATAATTCACTATATCAAAATTCCAGTGGGTCAGAAGTTTACATACACTAAGTTGATTGTGCCTTTAAACAACTTGGAAAATTCCAGAAAATTATGTCATGGCTTTAGAGTCACTTGGAGGTGTACCTGTGGATGTATTTCAAGACCTACCTTCAGGCTCAGTGTCTCTTTGCTCGACATCATGGGAAAATCAAAAGAAATCAACCAAGACCTCAGAATTGTAGACCTCCACAAGTCTGGTTCATCCTTGAGAGCATTTTCCAAACGACTGAAGGTACCACATTCATCTGTACAAGCAATAGTAACCAAGTATATACACCATGGGACCACGCAGCCGTCATACCGCTCAGGAAGGAGACGCGTTCTGTCTCCTATAGATGAACATACTTTGGTGCGAAAAGTGCAAATCAATCCCAGAAACAACAGCAAAGGACCTTGTGAAGATGCTGGAGGAAACAGGTACAAAAGTACCTATATCCACAGTAAAACAAGTCCTTTATCTACATGACCTGAAAGGCCATTCAGCAAGGAAGAAGCCACTGCTCCAAAACTGCCATAAAAACGCCAGACTATGGTTTGCAACTGCACATGGGGAGAAATGTCCTCTTGTCTGATGAAACAAAAATAGAACTGTTTGGCCATAATGACCATCGTCATGTTTGGAGGAAAAAGGGGGAGGCTTGCAAGCCGAAGAACACCATCCCAACCGTGAAGCACGGTGATGGCAGTATCATGTTGTGGGGGTGCTTTGCTGCGGGAGGGACTGGTGCACTTCACAAAATAGATGGCATCATGAGGAAGGAAAATTATGTAGATATATTGAAGCAACATCTCAAGACATCAGTCAGGAAGTTAAAGCTTGGTCGCAAATGGGTCTTCCAAATGGACAATGACCCCAAGCATACTTCCAAAGTTGTGGCAAAATGGCTTAAGGACAACAAAGTCAAGGTATTGGAGTGGCCATCACAAAGCCCTGACCTCAATCCTATAGAAAATTTGTGGGCAGAACTGAAAAAGCGTGAAAAAGCAAGGAGGCCTACAAACCTGACTCAGTTACACCAGTTCTGTCAGGAGGAATGGGCCAAAATTCACCCAACTTATTGTGGGAAGCTTGTGGAAGGCTACCCGAAATGTTTGACCCAAGTTAAACAATTTAATGCAATGCTACCAAATACTTATTGAGTGTATGTAAACTTCTGACCCACTGGGAATGATGAAAGAAATAAAAGCTGAAATAAATAATTCTCTCTACTATTAATCTGACATTTCACATTCTTAAAATAAAGTGGTGATCCTAACTGACCTAAAACAGGGAATCTTTACTAGGATTAAATGTCAGGAATTGTGACAAACTGAGTTTAAATGTATTTGGCTAAGGTGTATGTAAACTTCCGACTTCAACTGTAGCAACAGAGATGCATGTACACAAGAATGCACGCATGCGAGGACGGACACACACACACACACAAACACACACACTTTGACCACTTTCCATTCAGCAACGCTCCCAGGCCAAATAACAAAACCACAGCCTGTGAAAACACGCTTTCTTAAGTCTTTGGAGAATCTTCAACTGTAAAACACAGGCGGGAGAAACATCCATGGGAGTTTATAGGGACTGTGGGTCATGCTTGTATAGATTTTATAACAGTGACAAATGCATTATGCTTTAAACATAAACTAGCTTTGGGAGCCCCAGTAAAGCTGCAAAGGCCTGAATGCTTTGTGAGTTTATAACACAATGAATATATCACAGAGGGAGATAGAAAAACTAGAGCTGATTTGTTTTATTTGCCTGGCCGGCTCTGCCAGAGGCCAGTCGCATTGTTCAACAAGGAGAAAAGAGTCGACTGCTGCTGCCATGGCTACTGGAGCAATGAAAAAGTAGGAAGTGATGTAAAGCTTTGTGGCTTACCCACATGCTCACACAAAACAGGGCCTCCAAACAAGTGGCTGTTGTTTATGAAGAACAAAACACACACTTGTTGTTCTTGTGGAGATTTTGGATTTTTCTAATACACAGAGTTAGTAGATGAACACAGCTGCCAGGTGTCATTGTCTCTCCTACAAGGGGGATCTGATGTTTGAGTTGGAATGGGTGGCGGTTGGTGGAGGCTGTTTTGATGAATGGGTTTTGACAGATGTATTACTTCTTAATAAGTCTGAGTAAACAGGGAGAGGTAATGATATTTAAGTAAACTTTGATTGGCTGATACATAGAAAGGGTTGTTGTTGCCAGGGCCGGCTTCAGCCATAAGCGACATAAGTGGTCGTTTAGGCCCACGACCGCTAGGGGGCCCCCAACCCAATAGTTTAAACATTTTTCAAGAACTCAACTTACTATTGGGAGTCAGAATAGTAGAATGCACAAGGTGCAAGTAAAAAATGTGGTTGTGCATCATCAGTTTTTCTCTTGTTATGTTAGCCAGCTATCTAAACTTGTAGTAATCATGGCTGAATACCGAGCAGGCACGCAGTGCATGTGCCCAGGTCCCCTGCCTTCCAAGGATCCCCCATTGGTTTTGTTAGTCTATCTCACTCAGATATCATTAAAACTGCATACATTTTGGCAAAATGTGTAGAACTGCAGGAAATTAGCTTTAAAAAAGAAAGAGAAAAAGATCTGTGCCATCAAGAGCGGGGCACTTACTGTTTTGCCCATGAGGTGGGGGGGCCCCCCAACGAAATCTCACTTAGGGCCTCCAAAAGGCTAGGGCCGGCCCTGGTGGTAGCAGTGACGTTGGGAGTGGGGAATAGTTGCAGAAAAGAGAAGGGCGATTCCCATTGAGGATTGACATGTATGTATTTAACCTTTATTTAACTAGGCAAGTCAGTTAAGAACAAATTCTTATTTACAATAACGGCCTACATTGTTCTACAGGGTCAGCCATAGTAGTACAGTGTCCCTGGAGCAAATTAGGGTTAAGTGCCTTGCTCAAGGGCACATCGACAGGTTTTTCACCTTGTCGACTCGGGTATTCGAACCAGCAACCTTTTTGGTTACTGGCCCAACGCTCTAATGTAACATGTATGTGCTCAGAGAAAATGTGAAAACTGCCTGCGGTCACGCCACTAAAGCTGCTACCTACAAACACACACACACACACGCACACACACACACTTACACTGGCTCGGCTATCCAGGCCTAACAGATTAGGTGACACAGGATATGTCACATGACCCTTGTACATCCATTGCTCAACCTGTCACTCCCCCTCTCCCCCTCAGGAGGAAACAAACCAGTGCAGGGCCAGAGGGAAGGGTGAGGAGGAACAGGGTGAGGCATGGGGGAAAGTCTGAGTACAGCTCAAGACTGTATGACCTCATTTAGACACACATGCTATAGAAGCAATACGATTGGCTGGGGAGGGCGACCATGATACCAACATGTGCATAGTCTAAACAATTGTGACACACAAACATACACACTCACACAGACGCACACACATGTAACACAGGAGGCTGCCAAGGCGAGGACGGATCATAATAATGTCCAGAACGGAGCAAATGGAATGGCATCAAACAACTGGAAACCATGTGTTTGATGTATTTGATATCATTCCACGTATTCCGCTCCTGTTCTCCCCAATTAAGGAGGCACCAACCTCCTGTGGCATGCACACAGAAAGGCATACTCCCACCCTCTTATGTCATCCACACACTTGGACTGCTTCCAACATGATGCACAAACAACAGAATTATACTTTAGTTTTTTTTTATTAATTGTTTTTCAATAAAGGGACAAAATGGGTGTGTGAACAGGATAATGCAGACAACTGCCAGAAAACACAGACAGTGGTTTTCCCAATACAACTGAACAGAGACCAGAAAACAAATACAACAAAAAGAGCTAGATTTGTCCAATGACCTTTGGCCACTCTTTAAAAAATAAAGAAATAATATTAGAACCAAAAAGAAAAAGAAAAAACAAAAAATTATCCATTCCATGCCTCTGTTTTGAACAGAGCATAGGTAATAATAAATAGTAACTCCCATAGTAAAAGATAAAGGTCAAGTTCAAGTTACAACAAACAGCTCTCAGAACAAGAATAGAAAATGCTGATAACAAAATATTCCGCATTGCCATTTACAAAAAAGTCTCAACTCAAGCAGGCTTCTCCACGTCTCCATTTCATTTTCCTTTTTAAATATGCTTTGCATATGAAAGTATATCCAATCTAAATATAAAGCACCATTTAGTATTTGGCAATGAAAAAAACCCTGCAAAACATTGATTATTTTTCAAATTCATTTATTTTGACGCTTTTTTAAATCGATGTACTGCATATGAAGTAAGTAATTTTTTTTCTTCTTAAGATGTTGGAATGTAGTCAGGTGGGATAGGTGGGAAAGACAGAAGCACAAAACAGAACAGCCCGACGTCAGCTTGCATTACTGCTTACAGAATGGCAGCAGGGGGAGGAGGTCCAAACCAAACCAAAGAAGATATGTACAACCACCTGTGTGAGCAGGAACCAGCACAGTGTGGCAGCCATCTTATGGCCCACTGCGCCCAATGCCACATACTTAATCTTTTTTTATTGGGTTTTCTTTAATTTCTTTAAACATACAAATAATTTACACTATATTATCCTGCCAAATTAAAAATATATACCGTGGCAGCTTGTTTTTTTTTTTCACTACCAAAAAAGGTACGTAAATACCTTTAGAGAGAACAAGCAACAGTTAAAAATACGAGCCTCAATATAAATACTATAGTGCCTACTCTAAGTGAACATTGAATTGAAATACCATTCTAGACATACAGAAAAAAGTAGACCATAAATGTGTTTAAGCATAGGAATTGACATGAGTGTGCATCTTCCTATATTTAAGCTCTCTATTATATATTCATATATAATCTTAAGCCTTTCCCCAATGCAAATTGTATTCAACCTGAAGAGCCACGAAGAGCCAAGGCAAAATAAAAAGTTACTGATTTTTTTCTCCATTTTATATATACTGTGATCGAGTCTTGAACACCACCAAGACAGAGAGGAAAAGAGAAACAACAACAAACTTAAATACAGTTTCCCCTAAAGATAATGAAGTGTTGTAAAAAAAAAAAGAAATAGTCATTTTAATATTTATACCAAAAAAAGAAGAAGATTTGTACAAAAAAAAAAAAAGATCTTGCAGTGTGAGCAGCAAGTTTGTTATCTAGCTGAGGGAGTTTTTACCCAGTCACTGAGTGCTTTGCTAGGGTTTCTCGGGGTTAAATAACAATGGTCAGAGGTCAAGGACAAGGGTCAAGGGGTGGGGGTTGGGGGTGGAGTGGCTGGCAACAGATTCTGTATTTGTCGCTATATAAAACAACGGAATCTTAGTCATCAGTCAGCATTTTCCCTTAAGCGTATACCTGTAAACTGGGAAAATTTAACAGTGCAATTATAGGACAGTTTTGTCCTATAAATGACAGTCTAACTTTAGACTCGACCGCTGTACTGACGCTGTACCAACGTTAGACCATTGTTGAGTATCTGTACAGACTCTGAGGCAGAGTGACAAGTGCTATTTATCCATCTACTGGGGCGGATGTCTGCAACTCAACGAGGAAAAAACACAAACAGCAAACAGTACAAAAAAAGAAAGAAAATAAAGTATATCTGCCTTGTATTACAAACCCCTGCAGGATTATTTTGTCTCCTATCCACTCCTCCTTTTCAAGAGCCCTGGCAGGCATGGGTACAACTGCCTTTCTTAAATATATTTTGTTAGGCAATTCATAAATGGATAGAACGTTTAAACGTATTGAAAGAAAATAATAATAATCCCCCCCAAGCACACCATTCTGTTAGCTTCTAATTGTTTGTAACTTTTCTGACTAGCTTGTATTCATTTGAATGTCCTCGTATCGTCTGGTGTGCTGGGAGCTTAGACACTGCTCCCGCACTGATAAATCCAAGCAGCATCATAGGTTTGTGCTACCGCAAATACATGACAGCTCTCAAGTCCTCACAACACTATAAAAGTCCCACGAATTTAGGATTGTACATTACAGAGCATCTTTGTGTTCAGTACCTCCGTACCAGAAATAAAATATACAAACAGTTCAGTTATACACAATACTGCCTGTACCGTGCCTGCTGAAAACCTCACAATTTAAAGATACTATAATACATGGCAGATAGGAAGATTATTAACCAATGCAGTTTCAAGATATCAAAGGCACTCTTTTTTTTTGTTTTACCAAGTGATAGTAAAAATTCAAATCTTAACGCATCCTCGTCTTTTTGAAGAAATCCAAAGGCTGTCACTGCTTTGCCTTTAGTAATCAAGCCAATTCATAGATGTTTCTTTAACCCCATGGGGACAGAACATCTTTTAGAAAGATGAAGGTTAAGTGCGATTCCCAAGTCGTCCAGAGAGGGTTAAGCTGAAGACTGTACATGATATGTGGTATGCAGCATGGTCGTTTCATTCTTGTCTTTTCTTTTTTTGGAAAATAAAAACAGAACAAGAAAACAGCAACACATTTTACTCAACAACTAACCAACCAGGGACAATTTCTATTTTTTTTTAATTAGCCAAAACATACCATGCATGCTGTCTAATTATCAAAAATGGGAAAAGATCATCGAAAAAGAAAAAAAGTACACAACATGTAAATTATTGCACAAGAGAAAGGCTCGAAGTTTTGCGTCAATGCAATAGTATTGCCCCGATACAGATCATGCATTCAACGAGTAATGGAAACAGGATGTGCTGGTCCAGAGCACGTTGCCTTAGCTTCCACCGGACTGGTGAAAGAAGAGGGGAGAATCTACAGGGGACGGGGGAGGGAGGGAGGGCTGATGAAACCCCCACTACTCCGACTTAATTTCGGCACTCAAGGGGCGGTCACTGTGCCATTTTTTCATGTGTTTCTCCAGGGTACTGTACACGCTGAAGGGCATCTGACAGATCTCACACTTGAACACGTCCTTGCCGATTTGCCCGTGGGTCTTCATGTGGCGTGTGAGTTTGCTGCTCTGGGCGCAGGCGTAGTTGCACAGCCCACACTTGTAGGGCCTCTCTCCAGTGTGGCTGCGCCGGTGCACCGTCAAGTTGCTGCAGTTCTTGAAAATCTTGCCACAGTACTCACAGGTGTCGCTGCGGCGGCTGCCATCCTTGGAGCCAGGTCGTGCCAGTGGAGCCCCAAGGTGGGGCGTGCTCCCCTCGCTCCCCGTCCCGCTGCGGCCCGACACCCCCCCATCCAGTTCCCCAGGAGGGGTGGAGAAACGCAGGCTGCCATTCTCTGATGAGTGCTCTGAGGGAGAAGAGGCAAAAGGCGATTGTCTGGAGTCCCCCGCAAAGTTCAGAAAGGGGTCCTTGAATTGTCGGGAGGCGGCGTAGCCGGCCAGCCACTGGGAGTAGACGTTCTCTGTGTTGGGGATGGTGGGTGTAGGCAGGTCAAACTCCTTCTCCAGCTTGATGTGTTTGGAGAAGGGGCTGAGGGGGCTGGGGCTGCCCAGGAGCAGCTTCTTGGAGAGGCCCACCGAGGCCGCTTCGCTGGGGGACGTGCCGCGCCCGTTGATGGCCACGGCCGAGATGCAGCCCCCCTCGCCGCGGTCCAACTCCAGCGCTGAATCCTTGTCACACAGCTGCCGTTGTGTGTGCTCGCGGTTGTGGTGGTGGTGTGTGTGGTTTTCTTGGCCCAGCGCGCTGCGCTTGTGTGCGTGAAAGGCTTCGCTGAAGTGCTGCATGCTGGCCGCCAACCCCATGCCTTGCATCACCTCAGGCAGCGAGCGAGGGATGGAACCCTCCTCTCCTCCTACCAGACGACCCACAACTTCCCCGTTCCCAATGCTGCCGTTGTTCCCATGGTGCCGCGCTGCCTCCAGACTCAAGCTGAAGTGATAGCTGTTGTTCCTCCTAGCTCCATCCACTTTCTCCTCTTCCTCCTCCTCCCCCTCCTCTTCCTCCTCTTCCCCCTCTTCTTCTTCCTCTTCCTCTTCCTCCTCTTCCTCTTCCTCCTCATCCTCCCCATTCTCCCGGCGCAGGCGGTTGTTCTCACTCTTAAGCTTGGCCACCACTGACTTGAGGGCGCTGCTGGCGCTGCCCATTCGCTCGCTGGTGCCCGGCTCTGGTGAGGAGGCCGCAGAGAGCCCATCTTCTGACTTTTCGGCATTGGGTGAGCCCGACTTGTGCATGTGCGTCTTCATGTGACGCTTGAGCTTGCTGGCCTGGGTGCAGGCGTGGTCACACAGATTGCACTTGTAGGGCTTCTCGCCCGTGTGGCTGCGCCGGTGCACGATGAGATTACTCTGGAACTTGAAGCTCTTGCCACAGAACTCGCATGACTTGGTCTTCAGAGGAGTGGAAGGCTGGGGGCCTGAGCAGGGCAGCGGGGTGGTAGGGGTGGTATGGGAACCCGAGGGGGACTGCATGGAGGGAGGCAGAGGAGGGGGGGTTGACAGGTAGGAAGGCTTGCCCCCACCGCCACCCCCTCCACCTCCTCCACCGGGTTGGAATGGTTGGAGCAGCCGTTGCATAGGGCTGGGCCGATTGGGAGAGTGGGGGGGAGTGGACCCTGAGGTGTTGCCCGCCAGTTCCCTCAGCCGGCGGGAGAAGTCCATGGCCGATGGTGGGTCCAGGGGCATGGGGGGGTTGAGGCGCAGCACCCTGTCGAAGGCACTCGGATGGTGGGCTGCCAGCGCCAGATCCTCTGGGCTCAGGTGGTGGGGGTCCAGGTGGTGGCGTGGAGGGGGGCTGAAGAGCGGAGGCGTCGGGGGGAAACGCTGCTGTCCACCCACTCCATCCCGGCCCCCCGAGCCTGATCCTGGCATGCGGAGGAGGCTGAAGGGGTTGGCCTCAGAGGGCAGGTGGAGGC
>CM042389.1:18232239-18372239 GCA_023634145.1 Thymallus thymallus | reverse complement strand
CTTCCAACCTAGAGATACAAATATACCACATGGAGTATACTTAGAGAACAGACTCATGGGAAAGGCACAAAGTCAAGGGTCACAGACAGTTTCACATGTGATTCTAGTCAGACAGTCTTTTTATGCACTGCGGCGAAAGACTCACACTGTCACAAACAAACACAAATTCTCATTCTCAAACACAGACAAGCACAGCTCTGTGTCAGACGTAGCCGTAGACATTGAAATTTCACGGCAGGCATCAGGGACACGGCTGGGGAGAATCTAGCCGAGTGTGAAAAGTTGAAGCGAACCAGCATACAGACTTGGCCTGTCTCTCTCTCTCTGCTTTGGGCAACGTTCCGCTGGTCTGCAGCAACTTTAATCATGCACTGTTATAACATTCATTATAATCCATAATCATCAATATAGGCCATGCTTTAAGATTTCTCCTGAATCAATTATTTCCTATGGTCGATGTGACACTGGTCAGAAAAAAGTCACCCAAAAGAAGGGATTCTGAAAGGATGGGAATAAAGAGTTATTTGGAGTCAGTGAGAAAGAGAGGGATGGAGAAGGGAGAGAGAGAGGGATGGAGAAGGGAGAAAGAGAGGGATGGAGAAGGGAGAGAGAGAGGGATGGAGAAGGGAGAAAGAGAGGGATGGAAAACAAGACAAACCCTCCAGACAACTTGGGGTGGGGGGAGGGTTGGGAGGCAGGGGGCCGCCGAGCTCTCAGACTCTTCATGGAGCATGGATGGACATTCCTGCCAAAGAGAGTCTCGCTACGTTAGCAATGCATCAACATTCCCAATCTGGGATTCATGGATTATGGAAATTCAGAGAAATGTGAAGAGGTAAAAAGCTTAGTGGTTCTCTGTCAGGAGGGTAGGGAAGCGGTTGGGGTGGAGAGGGAGAGGTAGACGTAAAGTACTGTTCTGAATAAATGAGAGAGAGAGGGGGGGGGGGGGATGAAGGGGAGGACATTAGGAGTGGGGGAATGAGGGAGAGAGGGAGGAGCTGTGTGTGTGTGTGTGTGTGTGTGTGTGTGTGTGTGTGTGTGTGTGTGTGTGTGTGTGTGTGTGTGTGTGTGTGTGTGTGTGTGTGTGTGTGTGTGTGTGTGTGAGACTCAGGCTGGCGTGGAGAGCAGAGCAGTCGTTTATGTCTAATGTTAACCATCAATAACCGTGGTGTAAGATGGATGCAGTGCATGCAGGGCTGTGGCGCATGCAGTTCACTCTATTCATCCATCTAGAGTCGCTCTAGCCAGTCCCAGTTCTACTGATCACTTTATACTATTCATCTGTGTGTGTGTGTGTGTGTGTGTGTGTGTGTGTGTGTGTGTGTGTGTGCGTGCGTGCGTGCGTGTGTGTGTGTGTGTGTGTGTGTGTGTGTGTGTGTGTGTGTGTGTATGTGTGTGTGTGTGTGTGTGTGTGTGTGTGTGTGTGTGTGTGTGTGTCCACTCCCATTCCCACTGATCATTTAATACAAGTGCTCTTATACATATCATTCCATAGTACGTTACGATGGCAGGCGGGGCAAAAAACTGAAAAATGGGTTTGCCTATAATAACTGTTTTCATTCTTGGCCCTTATTAGGTGCTAATACTCTATAAGGGCATATGCTGAATGCTGGTATGAATCACTTAGCAACAATTAAAGGCCAGTCACACTATTATCAGACCACTAGAAGTTCCTTTTTAAACCCTGACCTTGTTTACTTTACTTCCGTCTAAGAGGGTTATAAAACCAGACGCTCTAGAGGAGGGATTCCCCAGCCCCAGTACCTGTGGGCTCCCTTCCCCTCCTCTCTGCAGCTGCCCAGTAAATTCCGGTTTAAATATGGTAGACACACGTGTGTATGTGTGTGTTTGTGTGTGTGTGTGTGTGTGTGCGTGCGTGTGTGTGTGTGTGCGTGTGTGTGTTTGTGTGTGTCCCAGCCAGCCTGTGCTCCTATACAGCATGTCTGCCTATAGGAGGAACCACCAGAGGGGGGAGAGGAGGGGTGAAGTTTGTTCTTTCCATAAGGTCAAGACAGTTGAGGGAACATTTGTCAGATGCTTATCTCAAGTGGCCCAGACAAAAAAACACAACTCAGCGTTTTACACCCTGCAGTTGAACCAGAAAAAAAACCCTACAAATAGATAGTTAGGACAGTGCCCCTCTGGTACATTCTGAACTGAAATATGGTTATGATATGGGTAATGGTGTGTGTGTAACTGTCTGTCTTGTAACATGAGTGATCCTCACTGATGTGGTTACAAGCTCAAACCCCGGACCCTAACTGCACCCAAGGTTGTGAAGTTTGAGTTGCCTCACAGACATGCATTACATAACCTGACATATCCGACCTATACGGTATATCTGTCTGAGCATCTGTTCAACCTATCACTGAGTTCATATCACTAAAACAAGCTGTTTATCATTTAGGGCTAGGTTACTTCATGCTCACGTCATATTTCTTAACAAGCATGTCTACAGTTACAGTTCAATGGGTTTGGAGCATGGCGCTTCAATTTAGGATGCACTGGGTAAAAGCATCATTGTTATTATATTAGAGGTGTTTAGGCTGTCATTGTAAATAAGAATTTACTGAATGTGTTCTTAACTGTCTTGCCTAGTTAAATAAAGGTTAAATAAAGGTTAAATAAAGGTTAAATAACTGTTAAATAAAGGTTAAATAAATGTTAAATAAAGGTTAAATAAAGATTAAATATAACAAATAAAATTAAAATAAATGTATCATACATTCACATACTGTATAATAAAATGGACCGGCTTATTGATAAGTGTGTTTTACTGGTTTTTCTGGATGTAGTCATTGAAAAGCCTCTTGAAGCCAAGGTGAGTGTATCCTGTCACTTAGAAGACTGAACTGGCTCAGTTCAGCTCATTACAACAACCACTCAAATTCAATTCACCGTGAGAGACTAACTCTGTCAGTTAACTCGGACCACATCAACACTGGCATGCAGAAAGAGAGAGAGAGATAGAGAGAGAGAGATAGAGAGAGAGAGAGAAAGAAAGAGAGCGAGAGAGAGAGGGAGAGAGAGAGAGAGAGAGAGAGAGGGAGACAGAGAGAGAGAGAGAGAGAGAGAGAGAGAGAGAGAGAGAGAGAGAGAGAGAGAGAGAGAGAGAGAGAGAGAGAGAGAGAGAGAAATTGTATATAGAAACACTGTATATAGCCATTATATGACATTTGGAATATCTCTATTCCTTTGGCACTTTTGTGAATGTAATGTTTACTGTTTTTTGTTGTTGTTTATTTTACTTTTGTTCATTATCTATTCCACTTGCTTTTGCAACGTAAACATATGTTTCCCATGCCAATAAAGCCATTTGATTTGAATTGAGAGAGAGTGCCCACAAAATGAGGTGGAAACTGAGCTGCACTTCCTAACCTCCTGCCAAATGTATGACCATATTAGAGACACATATTTCCCTCAGATTACACAGATCCACAAAGAATACGAAAACAAATCCAATTTTTTATAAACTCCCATATCTACAGGGTGAAATACCACAGTGTGTCATCACAGCAGCAAGATTTGTGACCTGTTGCCACAAGAAAAGGGCAACCAGTGATGAACAAACACCATTGTAAATACAACCGATATGTATGTTTATTTATTTTCCCTTTTATACTTTAACCATTCGCACATCGTTACAACACTGTATATATACATAATAGGACATTTGAAATGTCTTTATTCTTTTGGAACTTCTGTGAGTGTAATGTTTATTGTTTATTTCACTTTTGTTTATTATCTACTTCACTTGCTTTGGCAGTGTTAACATGTGTTCCCCGTGCCAATAAAGCCCCTTGAATTGAATTGAGAGAGAGAGCGTTAACTTGTCAAATTGCTGCTATTCTTAGTTCTAACTTCTACAGACACTCTTCACAGGCATTCACAACTGCTGCTTTTCACGCCTCTCACTGCCTGATTGCCTTTCTCTCTCTGATAAGGCTACAGGCGTAACCGCCCACCCCTCCCCCTCCCCCCCTCCTCCCTTCTCCCCCTCACACCCTATCATCCAACAATGGCTCAAACTTCTGACGCACTTCTCTCACCAACGCCCAGTGTCCAGGCCCTGACCACCAGGCTGCCAGAGTCACCATCACAGCTCTATAAATGGCTACGGGTGACAGAACCAAAACGGCTGCTTTTCCCAGCTGCAGTGTGATATCAGTAATACCCTGGGTGTTTCCGTCATAGAACTCAGAAAGAGAAAGAGAGTGAGCAGGGGGAGTGATGGAGGGAGGACAACCACAGGCCACAGCTTCAGGACTAGGACAGGTTAGGTAGCTTGTGAGAACTGCGCCATTTCAAAAAGGTAACCCAAACAGGGAATCCAAGACACAGGCGAAGATACACACCAAACCCAGTAGCATATCACACTGACCTAACCCCAGCACAATACACTCCTATTCTCGCTCTACACTGCCTCGTCCCTGCTATTCCCCAGGGCCACAGCAACAGATGTACATTAGAGGAAGTAAGTGGTATTAGTAGTTGTGTTGGAGTTCACCTTAGCTTAGCATAAGTGCCAGACAGCTAATATGAGCAGCAGCTGTGGTGTATGTGCTAACATGGGCCACAGCTTTAGCCTCAGTGCTAGTACTTTCTGGTGCTGGTCGTGGTTTGAGCGGGGAGCTCCTCTGTGATGTCCTGGTGGCCGATGGTGGTGGCGGGGGGCCGTGTTCAGCTAATTAACCCTTATGATCTAAACGAGGGCTGGGGGGAGGGGGGCACTCTGGACGCTATGGTTGGCTAACCCTGTGTTGACAGATGATCACAGTCCAATCACAGGCCTTTTACTGGCAGCCTGCCGTCCGACTTGGCAGAACTCGGTACCGAGGGGGTCTGTGTGTGTGTGTGTGTGTGTGTGTGTGTGTGTGTGTGTGTGTGTGTGTGTGTGTGCGTGTGTGCACAAGTAATAAACATTGCTAGGTTTTATTTGCCTTTTGACATACATAAAAAGATAATTCTGACTAAACTATTAGTAGCATTACATGGTAAATCCTATTAAAAGGGCATTGTCACTATTAACATCACTGAGGTTAGGAGAGAGGAAATTAGAATGAATGACTATATGAGTAGTTATTCCCTGCTTTGTGTGTCTATGGTATTATTGTGAAGGAGCAAACTTAGAGCAAAACCAACCAAATAAAACACTCACACACACACACACACACACACACACACACACACACACACACACACACACACACACACACACACACACACACACACACACACACACACACACACACACACACACACACACACAGAAACGCACATCCAGGAGGATGACCTCAGCTGGAAAAGGCTGGTTTGGATATGATGTCAAAGATTAAACCAGTTTTTCATCTCGGTGTTCTAGGAGATAAATGAATAAAGTTAGGAGGGGCACAGAGAGAGTGTGAGTGTGTTAACTCCGTCCTTCAAACCGGAGGGCAGGGGGTCACCGGAGAATACCCCGTAAGCCCTCCTCTCTCTCTGCCCGGTCAAGTAGAAAAGTGTATCTGTGTCAGGTAACAAGGGTATTTACTGCAACAAAGAGAGAAGAGAACAACAACAGAGAGAGAGAGAGAGAGAGAGAGAGAGAGAGAGAGAGAGAGAGAGAGAGAGAGAGAGAGAGAACGACAGTGAAAACATGAAGAGATCGCTGGCATACACACATAGATCCAGTGCATACAGACATACATACACACACACACACTCGAGTGTATAACTCCTCCCGGGCATTGGCAACTTTCTGCTGCAGCCTCCCAGAGGTCAGAGTTGACCGAGTCGCACCCCTTAGTTACAAAAACGGAACACTCCAAAAGACCACACACAGACCTATACATGCCCCGTGGCGCCTGAAGAACTGAACTGTAAAACACATAACGGACAGAGATAGAATGAGAGAGTGAGTGAGGAAGAGAGAGAGAAAGAGTGAGAAATTGAAGAGTGGTTCTGTGGTGCAGAAAGAAGTAATAAACGAACAGACAAACTACAACAGCTATAGGATCCAGCTCTGATGCAGACAAATGACTTAAAGTCAATAATACCACAACTATGAATACAAACTGTACACTACACTGTTAAAGGGATAGTTCTGGATTTTTCCCAGTCAGGTGAACTTGTGGATACAATGTTTATGTCTCTGAGTCCATTATGAAGGAAGTTAGAGGTAGTTTCTGCTAGCTGTTCCTATAGACTTCAGTCGTTGCACTGGAGCTAATTAGCAACTTCCTTTAAACTGCATGCAGATACATACAAATGGTATCCATGACTGAGGAAGCAGATCAAGTACTTTATTGGCAAAAACCCAAACTATCCCTTTAAGACTCCAAGAAATGCTTCATCAGAGAATGTACAGGGTAATTGTTATGTTATAATTAAGTGGTTGACGGCTCTATTAAGAATGTTGAGTCGGCTGTGGATATCTTTGAAGAAGCCCTTAAGAAAACAATAGACATTGGCTTAAGCTTGCATGTGCAAACATGTATCGTATGAGCACACACACACACACACACACAACCGGTAAAAGGCTCTGGTGCAGGAGTGTTAATAAAAGGCACTTCAGCAGGACACGGACTAGCCCAAAGTAAACAGAGGGCTGAGAGAGGCTTCCTGACGAGGCCTGCTGTAAATCCTTGAACCATTCCATTCCACAGACCCGTCCCACCAAGCAGATAGAGAGTAGACAGGTAGCCTAGCGGTTAAGAGCATTGGGCCAGCAACCAAAAGGTTGCTAGTTCGAAACCCAGAGCCAACTAGGTGAAAATCTTAAGCAAGGCACTTACCCCAAATTGGTTTGGATAAGAGCGTCTGCTAAATAACTAACGTGTAAATGTAGTACACTAGCAACACCCCTTCATCTAAACATGCACATTGGACATGAGAATTAAATGCAACAGAACAATTTTCAACTTTCCGTCAAAGAAAGACAGAGATTAAAATATTTATTCCGAGGCGATCCCCCTCATGCACACGCCCCTGGGCCGGGGCGAGACCCGTATCGAAGGCCCACCGCGGGAGAGCGAGGGATCACAGGTGCTCGGTTGAATCCGGTGGACTTCTCCATTCATCATTCACACCACTGACCAGCGACGGCACCCAAACTAAATATGCCACAGTAAACACAATCCCTATATCATAGACACACCAAGGTTTACACACACATGCATGTGCATACACACACCTGACCCCGTTAGCCGAACATTGGGTGCCTACAGGGATCTGCCCTCTGTGAATTAATACGCACACAATATGAAGCACAATACATTGTGCCCTCTGCCTGATTCCATTTCTCCATCCTCTCCTCATGTTCTTTCTTCTCTCTGACCCTTTGTCTCCCTCTCTCTGTCTATCCCTCTCTCTGTCTATCCCTCTTTGTTTCCCGTTCTTCTTTTCTCACTCTCTGACTCCCCTTCTCTCCCTGTCACTCCTTCACCTCTCTCTCTCTCTCCCTCCCTCCATCTCTGTCTATCTGCTGTGGCAGTGGGAGGGTAAAACTGTATTAAAGGATGACGACACTCTCTGTAAAGATGAACGGAGGTCTCCACATTTTAATCCTAGTTTTAGGGGGAGAAAATAATCTAACCGGAGGAAGAGATTTCACTGGCGCAGGATGAAGCATGTTGTGCTGATTTAAATGTTTACATAGATTAGGAAAGTTAAAAAATAAGTTATTCCACGATCATAGTTAGAAAGTTCGACTGCATTTTAAATGCAGCTAATGCGGCCTCCAATAGCCTATGGGATAGGAATAAAGTGAGAAATTGCCAGAGGTAGGGACAGTAAGCTTCCCACTCCCTTGAAGACAGGACAGGGCAAGAGAGGATGGTGTGTGTGTGTGTGTGTGTGTGTGTGTGTGTGTGTGTGTGTGTGTGTGTGTGTGTGTGTGTGTGTGTGTGTGTGTGTGTGTGTGTGTGTGTGTGTGTGTGTGTGTGTGTGTGTGTGTGTGTGTGTATATACTGCATATTTCTCTCTGTCTCTTTAGACCTGCGGTCTCCATTTCTCTGGCCTGGCCAGGCTGGTCTTAGTGTCCAGATCACATTTCATATAAAAGCTGTGTGTCCTTCATACCATGTCCACGTATCACATGCCCTCTCATATGGCACCCACCCACCCACACACACACACACACACACACACTGGTCCACTCGAGTGCACACACACACACACAAATACGCACACAAGCTGCCTGACCTCTAATGTACTGTATTGCACACATACCAACATGACCAACACGTCAAATAGACAGACAGATAGATAGCCCCCCCCCTCCTCCCCACACCACCACACCTAAATATACCAACAGAGCATGAAACGTACCCCAACTATACACATGGGCATGTGGGAAGCCTTATAACACCCTGCTCTCATGAAACCCTTATGAAAGAACTGGACTTGTGTATGGACTGACCTGAACGGTAAAGGTTGAACTCGTGACCAAGTTCTATAGGTGACCGAGAGGGAGTATTTATGACAGGACATAACCAGGACAGGACAGAAGGGCATGCCCCAGGATCACCTTACTGCACACAGCCTGCTACATACTGCCTACATCCATCAAGCTGGCGTTAGTGTGTGAGAGGTGCTATGGTGTGATGCCATCGTCCCAGCAATGATCTCCGCCCTCTTTTCTACCAGGGACCTTTGAACCCAGAGCCAGCTGATGGGAAGAGAGCAGGGGTTGGGGGGAGGAGAAAAGAAGAGCCAGAGACAGAAGAGGAAGCAAGACATCTGCCTGGCTCCTTTTTTTCTGGTTCATATAGAGCCAATGAAAAAAGCAGACCATACCCAGCTGCTATTGCATTGGTGCCTATGGGAGAGCCAACCCTTAAGCAGAACGGAACTGTGACCATTTTTTTCTATGGTAAACGGCCTGAGTAAGACATCTTCATTTATCCACCATCTTTGGAAGCTTTATGACTCTATCAGTGGAGGCTCCTCAGAGGAGGAAGGGGAGGACCATCCTCTTCAGTGAATTTCATAAAAAATCTAAGTCCTCCTCTGGGTACATTGACTTCAATACAAAACGCCCTCCAACCTATCAGAGCTCTTGCAGCATGAACTGACATGTTGTCCACCCAATCAGAGAATGAATCTAGTATTGAACTGTTTTGAACAAATACATTTCTTAAAAAATGAAGGAGAAGCAAGAGAGAGAGAGAGCTAGCTATATTTCGCTGTACTTTTTTAAACTTTCACTTTCAATTACTTAAGTAGCTACTTAGTAGCAATGTTGACTATGACATTAGCTAATATGATGACAATGATGTAGGCGGTGTGTAGCTGTAAGCGGTTGTGGTATGAAGGTTTGGCTTGGAAAGGTTTATTCACCTGGTCACAGACAGCTGATGTGTTGTGCATTGAAGTCCACAACAGAAGGGAAAAGGTGAGAGTAGGAAAGCGTGTATATGTGAGAAGGAATTATACAATCTAGCAAAGTGATCATGATGTTTGTACCTGGCAGCTATGAAAGTGAACTGTGTTTGCGGGTGATCAGGGGTGTATTCGTTCCGTCGATTCTGTTGAAAAATGTTTCTTAAATGGAAGCAAACGGAACGAAACGGGGATAAACATACCTGAATTTTTCCAATAGATAATCTAGTTTGCGCTAAGTTGGGCTAATTATTACATCCTAGATCAGCTACATGCAGGCAAGAATGTGCAAGGAGGTATTGAACGTCACCTTGATTACTCACATTTTTATCTCGACCTGTGCTCCTACGTTGTAGCAACCTCATGATGGGTATAGGGAAAATTAGTAGCTTTAACCTATCGATGTTACATTGAGCTGGGTGATTGGATTATGAATGACAGTCATCCAATATGCTTTAATAGAAATAAGGGCACAAATAATCGCCCTCCCTAATCTTAAACGGCACCGACCGACACTGGACTCTATAGTGTCTAGCTGTACCACCCCAATATCACACACTGTACAAAGATAAAGAACTCCTGCTAATGTCTGCCCTCCACATACATGGCAATGCAGAGCTAACACACACACACACACACACACACACACACACACACACACACACACACACACACACACACACACACACACACACACACACACACACACACACACACACACACACACACACACACACACACACACACACACACACACTCCCACACCTCTCCAACTATCTTTTCCTATTATTCCATTTTCTACACAAACCTGCAAAATTGGCCAAAAACACACCAAACTCATTTCACTGGCGTCTCTCTTTTGCTTTTTTCCTCTCCCTTGATAAGCCCTGATCTCTTTAATTTGCTCTGCCTCCCTCTCTCCCTCCCCCTCTCTCTCTCCCTCCCCCTCTCTCTTTCTTTTAATTCAGCAGCTAAGCAGCCTCAGGTCAGCTGCATTATCAGAAATGAGCTTTCATTTTCCTTTTTGGTGTTTTTGTTGTTTTTCTTAAGGAGAGATGACAGAGGCCCCGGCTGCAAGGCCAGCTAACCGGTCTCAACTGGTTCTGGGCATAGAATAGTGGTGCGGGGCGGGGGGGATAGCACAGAGGAGCAGTGCCGTTCCCTTTAGCCAAAAAGGGAACCTGGAAGCATTTGATGTGCAGTCAGGTACAGTCAGGGAAAAAGAGGGAGGGAGAGAGAAAAATAAGAGGTAGACAGAATAAGAGAAAGGAAGAAACAGTGTGAAAGGAGAAGCGAGTGAGAACAAGAAAGAGAGTGAAAGGGCTAGAGAAAGGAGAGAAAGGAGAGAAAGGAGAGCGAGAGAAAGGACTAGAGGAGGAGAGCAAGCAGACCTAGCCCCAGCACACAGTCTATGACACCCGTCTCATCAAACAGTTGGCTCTCTGCCAAGTTCATCTGTTAATGGACAACCACCATCAGACCTCACCCATAGCCCCTCCCCCTCTCTCCCTATCTCCCCCCTCTCTCAGTGTGTGTGTGCATTCGGAGGGGGGCACTCCTTGTCCAAAGCTCTTCTATTAGTCTGTTGGTCTGCTGTGCCTACCCAGTGGCCTCTAGAGCCCCCTTTCCTTGCTTCACTATATGGGTAGAATCGGAGCTGCATGGGGGCTTCCATGGGACCCACACAACCACTCTCTCCCTCTATGGGCCTCTTCTCTCTCTCCTCTACTCTTGGGTTATTAAATATAGATATGTGTTGGACCAGGATGTCTTGAACTATGGCACAAGCGTCCCCTCCCTCTCTTCTAACCAGTCAACCTTACAATACGAGAGAGAGAGTTGTTGGTGCTAGCACACAGCAAGTTGAGACACATTTGCCTTGGGAAAGAACGGCCAGGAAGAATGAATGAAAGAAAGAATGGGGCTAGAGAGAAAAGAGGTGGAGACAGGTTTAAGATGTATTTCAGTTCTTACAGGCACTGCAAGAGAAAAGTGGCTTTTCTTTTCACGTCCTTTTTGTCGAGTAAGCATTCAAGGCATTACAGATTGTTTTCATGCTTCAACATTCAGCCAGGTATTAAATATATTATGCGTTTGACTTTGAAACACGCTGGGAGAATATACTGGCGAGTGTCTGTTTATTTTCCCTACGAGGCTCCAAATCTTAGATACAGTGGTGATGGACACTACCTCTGGAACTGGGGATAGGCAGCATATTTAAAGGGGTATGGCTCGCCAACTATGAACTCTCTCTCTGTTTTTCCCTTATTTTTCTCTCTCTCTGTTTCCCCTCTTTCTTTGACTGTCTGTCTCTACCTCATTCTCTCTCCAAACTCTCCGCTGTCTCTCTCCCTTTTCTCTCTCTCTCCTCTATCATTCTCACCCCTCTTCTCTTCTCTCCCCGCTCGACAACACACTGCTGTCCCTCTCCCTCTACTACCACCTCGTTATCCCTCACACACACACACACACACACACACACACACACACACACACACACACACACACACACCCCTAAAACCCTTCCGACATTTCACTGTTTCTTTACCCATTTTGGAATGATAAATTATCCATTAGATTTCATAATATCTTACCGAGGCAATTACATCAAGAAAATGATAGCGCGTGTGGGATCAATTATGCATGCCCTTGGCCAAAGACCAGAGACAGGGAAGTGAAAGAGGGCAGATCCACTACCGAGCACACACACACACACACACACACAGCGCACACACACACACACACACACAAATAAAAAAGACGATAGAGCTCACAGATCCCCATCAGTTAATCTTACTGCCTAAAAAGTTCATGCACTTAATAATTTATTTGTGTTCTGGATACAGTTTCCCAGATGAATATTAACAACTTTGAAGTGAGCTAGCAAGCCAGGGGTAGGGCTTATAGTGTGTGTGTGTGTGTGTGTGTGTGTGTGTAGGGCTAAACAGGAAACAGGCCTTCTACATCCCACCGGAGACAAGAACCCCCCACACACAGACAGACACACCACTTCTACCCCTCCCTCTCTCCTTTCAACGTGTCCATTAGACCGCTGTTCACATCGCTCCTCATTTCTCCCAGATTAAGAATTCTGTTTCATCACAATGTGTACACACACTGGAGAGAAGGAAGAGGAAAAAACAACAAGGAACCCAAAGGGAAAAAGAAGATGACCTTTTCTTGTTTTGTTTTGTTTGTTGCTGGTTGTTTTCATCTTTTTTTCTTTCTTTTGCTTAATTGTCTAGGCTCATTATTATCCACAAATGTATTTATTTGATTGACTTCTCTCTTTGTTTCTTGTCCTATTCTCCCTCTCCTTCTCTCCATCTCCCTCTCTCCCTCTCCTTCTCCATCTCCATCTCCATCTCTACATCTCCTTCTCCCTCTCTACCTCTCCTTCATCTCCCCTCTCTCCCTCTCCTTCTCCATCTCCCTCTCTCCCTCTCCTTCTCCCTCTCTCTCTCCCTCTCTCCCTCTCCATCTGCCTCTCTCCCTCTCCATCTCCCTCTCCTTCTCCCTCTCTCCCTCCCTCTCTCCCTCTCCTCCCCTCTCTCCCTCTCCATCTCCCTCTCTCCTTCTCCCTCTCTCCCCCTCTCCTTCTCCCTCTCCCCCTCTCCTTCTCCCTCTCCCCCTCTCTCTCCACTGTTTCAGCCACCCACTGGGGAGGGAAAGCAGCTATGTTGGCATGCCTCTGTATGCCTGTGTGCCGATATGTGTGTGTGTGTGTGTGTGTGTGTGTGTGTGTGTGTGTGTGTGTGTGTGTGTGTGTGTGTGTGTGTGTGTGTGTGTGTGTGTGTGTGTGTGTGTGTGTGTGTGTGTGTGTGTGTGTGTGTGTGTGTGTGTGTGTGTGTGTGTGTGTGTGTGTGCAGTGTGTCTGGGACAAATCAAGAGTCTGCTTTTCAGACCATCTTTGCATGTGGGACAAACCACATCCCAGTGCTGAACAGTAGAGGCTGGTGGGAGGAGCTATAGGAGGACGGGCTCATTGTAATGGCTGGAATGGAGTAAATGGGACGGAGGTTTCCACATGTTTGATGTGCTTGATACTCCTATAGCTCCTCACACCAGCCTCCTCTGGGGCTGAATGATGCAATTAATTTTCCCCTTTTCCCATGTTAACAGAGAAACTCACTTAGTAAGACAAATCACTCTCTTCAAAATGGCACCGCATTTAAATCAGAGCAGGGGGTGGTGAGGAGGAGAGGAGGGGTTAACATCTGTTTCCTCAAGGAGAGAGGAGAGAGAACGACAGAGGGCGAGAGGGGTAAAGGAAGAGAGAGAGAAGGACTGAAAGTGAGGGAGGGGGAGAGAAGTGACAGGCATGCCAACACCATTACACCACACGTTCCTGATAGCTGTTCAGTATGTGTGTGTGTGTGTGTGTGTGTGTGTGTGTGTGTGTGTGTGTGTGTGTGTGTGTGTGTGTGTGTGTGTGTGTGTGTGTGTGTGTGTGTGTGTGTGTGTGTGTGTGTGCGTGCGTGCGTGTGTGTGTGTGTGTGTGTGTGTGTGTGTGTGTGCTGTATTTACATCTTGCAATTCCTTACCCTCTAACACACTACTACCCCCACCGATTGTGCAAATGTACACTTCACACACACACACACACACGCACACACACACACACACACACACACACTGTATAAATATATATATATATATTCAGTGGCAAGAAAAAGTATGTGAACCCTTTAGAATTACCTGGATTTCTGCATAAATTGGTCATAAAATGTGATCTGATCACAACAATAAACAAACACAGTTTGCTTAAACTAATAACACACAAACAATTATTTGTTTTCATGTCTTCATTGAACACACTGTGTAAACATTCACAGTGCAGGGTGGGAAAAGTATGTGAACCCTTGGACTTAATAACTGGTTGACCCTCCTTTGGCAGAAATAACCTCAAACAAACGTTTTCTGTAGTTGCGGATCAGAATTGCACAACGGTCAGGAGGAATTTTGGACCATTCCTTTTTACAAAACTGTTTCAGTTCAGCAATATTCTTGGGATGACTGGTGTGAACAGCTCTCTCGAGGTCATGCCACAGCATCTTAATCGGGTTGAGGTCAGGACTCTGACTGGGCCACTCCAGAAAGCGTATTTTCTTCTGTTGAAGCAATTCTGTTGTTGATTTACTTCTGTGTTTTGGTTCGTTGTCCTGTTGCATCACCCAACTTCTATTGAGCTTCAATTGGCGGACAGATAGCCTTACATCCTCCTGCAAAATGTCTTGATAAACCTGGGATCAAATTTTTCCGTCGATGACAGCAAGCTGTCCAGATCCTGAGGCAGCAAAGCAGCCCCAAACCATGATGCTCCCTACACCATACTTTACATAGTGTTGGTGTTCTTTCCTAACAACTCAACTTTTGTTTCATCTTTCCACAGAATATTTTGCCAGTAGCGCTGTGGAACATCCAGGTGCTCTTTTGCGAACTTCAGACGCGCAGCAATGTTTTTTTTGGACAGCAGTGGCTTTTTCCGGGGTGTCCTCCCATGAACACCATTCTTGTTTAGTGTTTTATGTATCGTAGACTCGTCAACAGAGATGTTAGTATGTTCCAGAGACTTCTGTAAGTCTTTAGCTGACACTCTAGGGTTCTTCTTAACCTCATTGAGCATTCTGCACTGTGCTCTTGCAGTCATCTTTGCAGGACAGCCACTCCTAGGGAGAGTAGCAACAGTGCTGACCTTTCTCCATTTATAGACAATTTGTCTTACCGTGGACTGATGAACATCAAGTCTTTTAGAGATACTTTTGTAACCCTTTACAGCTTTATGGAAGTCAACATTTCTTAATCTTAGGTCTTCTGAGATCTCGTTTGTTCGAGGCACGATTCACATCAGGCAATGCTTCTTGTGAATAGCAAAATACAATTTTGTGAGGGTTTTTTTATAGGGTAGGGCAGCTCTAACCAACATCTCCAACCTCGTCTCATTGATTGGACTCCAGGTTAGCTGACTCCTGACTCCAATTAGCTTTTGGAGAAGTCATTAGCTTAGGGGTTCACATACTTTTTTCAAGCTACACTGTGAATGTTTAAAGATGTATTCAATATAGACAAGAAAAATACAATAATCTGTGTGTTAACAGTTTAAGCATACTGTGTTTGTCTATTGTGGTGACTTAGATGAAGATCAGATAAAATGTTAAGACAACTTTATGCAGAAATCCAGGTAATTCTAAAGGGGTACATACTTTTTCTCACCACTGTATGCACCCCTCCACGCATAAGGTCTGACAGGCCGTGCTGATGTGTTCAGAATGCACATGGTAATAGGCCAATCAAAAATGCAAAACAATTGGCAATTACTGAGAGGACCTAATGGTCATTAGAATTTACAACTAGGTAATGAACTAAAGTCTACCCACACCATGCATATTCATAAAGCAATTTGGGCTTTGAAGATTAAAGAAGTGCTTAAAATTCAAATGAGCCTGAGCAAATTATCAGTAAGATTCAGTCAGGATGTAAGGGCTTTTGTGTGTGCGTGTGTGCGTGTGTGCGTGTGTGTGCGTGCGTGCGTGTGTGTGTGTGTGTGTTTGAGTGCTTGTAGGCACTCATATTTTCGTGTAAGTGCAATTTTCTTAGAGCGTGTCAAGATGGACAATAAAGTGTATTCGTCTATATGCAGTGGCATGACAGACAAACAACAGAATAGTGATTCTTTCTAAACAGACACACACACACGTGACTGAAGGGACTATGATAAAGGCCTAGCACACTAGTTTAAACATTCATACCAGTTGGTGAATAAAATATGAATAACCCAATATTAATCCTAACAAAAACCCAACAGTAAAAAGTTAAATGAGAAAGAGGATCAGGCTTTGTGATGTAACTGGTTGGAAAATCCGCTGGATATCGTCCTGTGTGTGATTGGGCAGTTATTCTCTGGGCACTAAAAATAGTGCCATTAAGTGATTGTCAGAGACAGGCCAGTAGTTGTGACGTGTGGTCTTGCCAGGGGTAATGGGTGAGAGGGCACAGGAGAAGGAATTATCCTGGTGAGACTACACCTTGTCATTCCTCTGTCTTATAGATAGAAGTAGAACAGCCATCGCACTACTGACATCTGGCAAGAATTATGCTTACAGAACACACACAAAAACACAGAAACACAGAAAGATGAATATCACACATGCAAACCTACATACATAGAAATGACAACTGTAAAAAGCGTAGTGTGTGTGTGTGTGTGTGTGTGTGTGTGTGTGTGTGTGTGTGTGTGTGTGTGTGTGTGTGTGTGTGTGTGTGTGTGTGTGTGTGTGTTCCCCTGTGACACAATGATGCTCTATGTGGTAATGAAGCCAAATGACGAACATGAAACCCCAGTGAGGAGCCAGTCCCTCCACACACACACTCACACACACTGCCCACACACACTCAGTGCCAACTCCGCTCTGGCACACTTTGTCAGGGGATGTCCTGCGGCTACACTGCCAACTCACACACCCTTTCATGTTCAACCGTGCCTCAATGGGGTTCTCGCACACACACACACACACACACACACACACACACATGTCCAGTATACATAAACTCACACATATGCAAATATACTGAATTGAGCCGGCCTCATTTGCTGACTTTGACTTTGTAACAGCAGTGTGTAATTCACTGGGATATATAAATAAGCTTTGTAGTGTATGAACTGTTTTATAGACAAGCTTTGCACAACTTCTGACATTATTAGAGAGCTAGGCTAGGAACAAACTATCATGGGCTGTAGTGCACACACACACACACACCACATATGGTGTCTAAATGAGTCATCAAAAAACAGTAGCTTTCTGTTTTCTACAACTCAGAAAAATAAACATAAATCAATCACTGGTTAATAAACAACGAACATAAGCGATAAACAATATTCCACCATAGAGTGCCAGAGTTGACAAATCCAAAACAAAACCAGCTAATGACACATGTCACTGTATCGATTTGGTTAATGATATCTAATAGGCATCAATCCATATCCCACTACCTTATGTAACTCAACTAAATCAACACCAAATGTGTGGCAATGGTGTGCTGTGCCAAAGAGGGCAAAGGACAAATCATCAATCAATCCCCCAAAAATCTAATAATAGTAACAAGTAAAACAAATATACAGCGGGTGAAATAAGTATTGAACACGTCACCATTTTTCTCAGTAAATATATTTCCAAAGGTGCTATTGACATGAAATTTTCACCAGATGTTAGTAACAACCCAAGTAATCCATACATATAAAGAAACCAAAACAAATAAGTTCTGAAATTAAGTTATGTGTAATAATGTGAAATGACACAGGGAAAAAGTATTGAACACATGAAGAAAGGGAGGTGCAAAAAGGCATGGAAAGCCAAGACAACAGCTGAAAACTACCAGTAATTAAAAAGCAATCCAGCCCCCTGTCAGTGCAAATTAATATCAGCTGGTTCAGTCCCAACTGATGGCCTACAAAAAGGTCTCATTGCCAAGGTGTCACACAAGACACATCTCATGATGGGTAAAAGCAAAGAGCTGTCTCAAGACCTTCGCAACCTAATTGTTGCAAAACATAATGATGGCATTGGTTATAGGCGCATTTCTAAGCTTCTGAATGTTCCAATGAGCACAGTGGAAAGACAATCATTTCACCATAAATTTGCCTCGACCAGGTGCTCCTCGCAAGATTTCTGACAGAGGAGTGAAAAGAATAATCAGAAGAGTTGTCCAAGAGCCAAGGACCACTTGTGGAGAGCTTCAAAAAGACCTGCAATTAGCAGGTACAGTTGTCTCAAAGAAAACAGTAAGTAATGCACTCCACCGCCATGGCCTGTATGCACGCTCACCACGCAAGACTCCATTGCTGAAAAAAAAGCATGTTGAAGCTCATTTAAAGTTTGCTGCACAACATTTGGAAAAGCCAGTGAAATACTGGGAGAATATAGTGTGGTCAGATGAGAGCAAAATTGAACTGTTTGGATGTCATAATACACACCATGTTTGGAGGAGAAATGGCATTGCACATCACCCTAAAAACACCATAACAACAGTGACGTTTGGAGGTGGGAACATCATGGTGTGGGGCTGCTTTTCAGCAAATGGTACTGGCAAACTTCACATAATTGAAGGAAGGATGAATGGGCAAATTTACAGAGACATTCTTGACAAAAATCTGCTGCCATCTACCAGGATGATGAAGATGAAACGAGGGTGGACATTTCAGCAAGACAATGATCCCAAACACACAGCCAAGGAAACTCTCAATTGGTTTCAAAGAAAGAAAATAAAGCTGCTAGAATGGCCCAGCCAATCACCTGACTTAAATCCCATTGAAAATCTATGGAAGGAACTGAAGATCAAGATTCATAGAAGAGGCCCACGGAACCTTCAAGATTTGAAGACTGTTTGTGTGGAAGAATGGGCCAAAATCACACCAGAGCAGTGCATGCGACTAGTTTCTCCATACAGGAGGCGTCTTGAAGCTGTCATTAACAACAAAGGCTTTTGTACAAAGTATTAAATAAATATCAGTAAGTGTGTTCAATACTTTTTCCCTGTGTCATTTCACATAACTTAATTTCTGAACTTATTTGTTTTGGTTTCATTACTTGGGTTGTTACCAACATCTGGTGAAAATTTAATGTCAATAGCACCTTTGGAAATATATTTACTGAGAAAATGGTGACGTGTTCAATACTTATTTCACCCGCTGTATATGTTTTATTCATATGACATCTACTGTAGATCTGTTGTTTTAATATCAGTCAATTGTGAAAATGTGTCTAAAATGTGTAATGAAATGATAAATAATAATACACACACTATTGCCATGCCATCAAAATACGCCGTGCAAAACAAGCCATTCAATCCAGGGTCCTATGACCTTTTAATGTAATGGAAGTTAAAAGACAGAAACACTCTTAGTGTTTTGCTTATGCCATGGTAAGTTCAGTGTGTACCTCCAACCAAAGTGTATAGAAGACGTTTTCCTTTGGCAGATCATCCACTCTCGCAATGTTACAACTGCTCTATACAATCGTGAGTGCGATAAATGACCTCCCACACATCTCCTTCAACCCAATCCTTACAGAGGGGCCTAGGAAACACAAGCAGAGAAATGTGCCTGCTAGAGCAGCATGAGAGCATGTTTCCACACACCCTCCCAGCAAAACCAAACGACTCTTTGATGATCCCTGGTGTCGTGACAGACAGTGGCGTATGAAGTGGTGTGGGATTTAGACAGAGAGAGACAACGGGGTAATGGTAGGGCGACTCTGATGCTTTGTTCTCACACAGACACACACTCTCTCACTAGTTCTGCATGCCGTTTTGGCGTCAGAGACTGCAGCTGGCTTGTTTGCACTCACACACACACACACACAGACACACCCGCATGCACACATGTACTCACACACACACACTCACACAAACACACAATGTAATTGATTCAATACCAATTGGGTGCCCCCGATTTGCATTGACTGTTAACACTATTCCAAAGATAGAGTGAAAAGGAGGGAGAGAGAGATAGAAAAAGAGGCAGGTTTGAAAGAGGGAGAGGATAAGCCAAAAAGAAAACAAGGGAGAGAAAGGGTCAAAGTCGATGAAAAAAATATATACATAAAGTGTTTGAGAGAGAAAAAGAGAGGGAGAGAGAGAGCTCTGAAATTGAAGCCAAAAATAAAGAGGTATTTAAAAAACACTAGCAATGCTGGCGGTGCAGGCTAATTGCCTGATCTACCACACAGCAACAGAAATCATGTCATAGCCTAGCTTTAGCTTAGCCGTAGCATCAACAACACAAATTATGCAGAGAATAGTAACACCAGACCATGTAGTGTACATTGGAATATATATAGAGCCAGCTAAAGTCATGGGGACAGAGATATCTTTGTAATAAAAGGGCTCAAGTGCTTTGTATACCATATTGTGATGGGGAATAATTTACTTCAGCGTTGCACAATCAATAATGCTTTATTAGCATGACTTTACACATCAATAATGCTTTATTAGCATGACTTTACACATCAATAATGCTTTATTAGCATGGCATTACACATGGCACAATCAGTGTTAGTGCTATGTTAGTACTCACAGAACACACAGAAACAGCACAATTGATTAAAACCTCAGTTTGAAGATGAGGTGGAATTCTGGGATTTTTTATCACATTTTTCATCCCAGTTTAGTATTAATAGGGCAAAGAGCGTAAGAGATGCCAACCTTATGCGGTTGTATTAAAATGGCCACACACACACACACAGGTACTGCCTTTTGTCTTCTCAAACAGAGCTGTTTGATATGTAAATAGGGGTATTACACCACAAGAGCAATGGTCCATATTTTCCTGAGGTACATACCAATGGCAAACTCCCCACTACCACACTTACCAATGCAATAATACACAGCAATAAATATCTATGTTGCAGCAACAATACAAAAACAACTCCATAGCTGTAATAATCCGTTACCGATATTTCTTTGTATAAAACAAAGAATTACAAGAAATTATTGTTGAAAAATACAATAAAAATGTAGTAACAATCTTTTTTAAATATCCAAAAATAAATCATTCACACCTAACGATTCTAAAACATAACATTCATTTATAATACCATTGACCCAAGCAGACGTGTAAATTAGTCTTATAACCCAGCTTAGCTGCTGGCTGAGACCGTGTGTGTGTGTGTGTGTGTGTGTGTGTGTGTGTGTGTGTGTGTGTGTGTGTGTGTGTGTGTGTGTGTGTGTGTGTGTGTGTGTGTGTGTGTGTGTGTGTGTGTGTGTGTGTGTGTGTGTGTGTGTGTGTGTGTGTGTGTGCGTGTAAGCATGTGTGTGTGTGTGTGTGTGCGCGTGCTTGCGTGTGTGTGTGTAAGTGTGTTTAAATGACTAGGATCATTTGTGAAATTGCAGCAACATCTTTAAAACAAAACGGCTAAGCAGACATGAGCTAGGGAACCAGGCAAGACCGACACACACACGCACACACGCACTGCATGCACATACACACAAACACACACACACACACACACAGTAAGGTTCATGTTACACAACATTTCTCAGCCCAACGTACCACAGAAACGGGCCTGTCTGGAGTCTATTCCATACCAAAATCCAGCTGCCAATCACGAAACCAAAATTAAAGGATCAAAGGTCAGATGTAAATTATTGTTGATGAGGATGATCCGGGCCAGACCCATTTCCTGAAACCTGGATCTCTAGCCAGATGAGAAGAGATGGCATAAAACAGAGACACAGTCACTACCCTACATTTCTATAAAACAGACACACACTTGCACACTTAAACACACACATTTGAGACAGGCCAGCTAAAAAAACTCCAAAATAATAACTACGGGAACTGTAATTATGGCCACCTTGAAATCCACCCTTTAACTTTCTATATTCCCAAGCATTTTTGGCGTTGTTTACAAGCAGAGTGATTAACAGTCTTGTTTTGTTGCTCTCATCCATCCTACTATTTCATCTTTTCTCAGGCATTATTTAGTGCTGCCAGTCAACCACCGAAAGCGAACCCTAATTGAAATACACCGAAAAACTACACTATAACAAATAATTAGTGGCGTTAAGACGCTTTAAATAAACGACTCTTCCTCAGCGAGCCAAAATAACAGAGTGTACACTCCTCTGCTGTTATACTGCAACAGAGAGGGAGCGAGTGAAAAATAAAGAAAGAGTAAGGGACAAAGAGGGGGGAGAGAGAGAGAGAGAGAGAGAGAGAGAGAGAGAGGTAGGAAAGAAACGGTAGAGAGAGTAAGAGAGAGTTAGAGAGATGAGAAGGGAAATAGAGTAAGAGTATGCAGGCCTCCGTTTACCGGCGTAAGATGTGGTAGGGAAAGACCACAGTGAGATCAGGACACATCTGCTACAGCCACATGAGAGAACTACAGCAGCATTTCTCATAGAGCCCCAGACACTCACCATGCAAGCAGCACACAGAGACAGTTACACACTCCAGATGAGAGCCTCACAACAGGACACACCAACGGAAGCATACACACACACACACACACACACACACACACACGGAGTGACACACTGCAAAACTGTAGCCTATATGGGGAAACTGGAACACACATCCTGAAAAGGCATGAACACATATAACAGAGAAACCGTGGACACACACAGACAAAAACACATACATCACAGAATTTGTGTATGCCCTCTTACAGGCATATACACACTGAACAACCTTGTAATTATACAAAAAAACCTCTCTAAACCACTCCCTCCAACACACAGTGTCACACAAAACAAAAACGCACACACACATTGACCTTTGGTTGAGTCCGCTGCAGTGCCGGCCAGTGCACCCACCCTGTGCCCCAATTTAGGCCATCACAAAATGCCCACTAAGTCAAGGTTACCAGTGTCACTTTGCCATTGGGCTATATTTGATTACTGTGGAAAACCAACCTCCCCCCCCCCCATCCTCTCTCTGTCAAACTCATTGGATCTGAGGTCAACTGCTGTGCCAAGTTAACTGTTTCCCCTACGCAGGCTGACACACACACACACACACACACACATATTCGTACAGACACACCACTAGAGATCGGTAGCACTATTACGCATATGTGTCTTTAATTAAGAACATCAGCCAATAAGAACAGGGCGATCTGAGACACGGATGAGATAACAATCCATAAATCAAATCATAAGATGTGTTTTTATCTTATCCTATTCTGTTGGGCTTCCCTGTGACGTTTCACAGTTGTGGTTAGCCTAAATAGACCCCGCCCCTAGCCTATCAGTCCTAGCCAATCAGATGGATCACGAGGACCCAATCTGAGCCAATCATGGCAGTGGCATTCTCCCGGGGCTCTTAGGACTACAGATCCTACAGGGAGAGGGAACATTTCTGCCCAATATGTGGTCTCTGCAGTACCCCGTCTATGCTTACACACACTACACGGCACCCCACCCAACATAAACACACAAGCCCACAAGGGATATTCACATTCAAACACGTCACTGCATATAATAGTGGTGCACAGCTACCCTTATGACGCACACACGTTTGTGCACGTTCACCTACGCAAATAAAGATACTGTATATGCATTTGAAACACAGCTCCAATTGTTTGTTTAACGACAGCATGTTGTGGGGAACGGTGGTTACCTGGGATGTGTTCCTGCTTGGGGCAAATCCCTCTGGACAACGAGAAGCGGTCGTCATCGGCCCCCGGCGTGGCTTGGACGCCCACCTCCACGGGGCGCTTGCGGAGTGAGGCCAGGAAGGGCGAGGGAGTGAGGGCCAGGCCTGGTGAGGGTGAGGGGGGCTTGTCCAGCCCCCTGGCCAGACAGGGGGGTCCATGGCATCTCTTCCTCTTGTGCTCAATGAAGAGCAAGATGTCCCCCAGGGGGAAGGTGGCCTGGCATTGACCACAGGTCAACAGGTCATGCTCCGTCTCCACGGCAATCCGCAGTGTGCCCGTGCCATTCTCTGAACGGTCCGAGCGTTGCGAGCAGCGTTCCGACGAGAGCTCCTCCGAGACGACGGCAGACAGGGGCTCGGCTGTAAGAAGGAACGAGGGAGGGAAACAGACAGGAAATTAGAAGCGTAATGTTCAATTGAGCAGTATTAACAACAGTTAAGATGGCTTTTTCTCCAACACCATTCTGCCAAAACTAGTAGTAGTCGTCAGACTACACCCCCAGTAGTAGTAGTAGTAGTAGTAGTAGTAGTAGTAGTTGTTGTTGTTGTAGTAGTAGTAGAAGTAGTGCCTGGGAAGTGTTACAGAGAAAAGTGTTAGGGTGTGACTGGCATTAGACAGACAGCACCACTTAACACTCATCAGCCTATCAATTTCACACTATGACCACTTCTACGTTAACATCCATTGAAATTAAAACGACAACGGCTAAGAAAGGCATCTAATCAAAGGCAGGCGTTATAATGGATGTGAAATGGTCTTTGTGCTTGTAGAAAGGTATAAGTATGACTAATAAAGTTTGATAGATAATAAATTGGTATAATTGAATTACTTTTTTTCAATAGCTTAGTAGGAAAGAGATAGTTGGATACCTCAAAATCAAAAGTAAAATTGTTTTTTCAAATATCATTTTCAAAAATGGGTTTTTCATATTCAAAAGAGTAATCTTAGGTGCAGAAGAAAATTATTGCAATGTGTGATAGAATAATATTTCATATAGGATATAGCTTGCTTCTCTCAATTCATTACGGGGGAAATTACAGATATGTCCAACATATGTGTGTGCAGAAAAGATAAGCAGCCTGAGTGTGTCGAAATAAAACACTCTCCTGGACTCTTTGCATGTGTCACTTAAGTTCCTAGATAAGCACTTTCACAGCCTGAAATCAGCCTTAAGGAACCGTTCAAGTAAATTCCTCGCCATGGAAGCTGGGATTAATGCTTGACTCGTCTGAAAGTTGCCTTTTGTCACACCACCTTGTTATACACGGACAGACGACGAGCTGTGTGAATGAGAGATATTTTACCACAAAGGGAGGTTAGGCAGGAGTCTACTATAACTACTAAGTAGCCTACTACTGAATGGCCCGTCGTTCTAAGGTGAGAGTAGCTTTCTTTTTAGTTTCCTAATGGTTAAGCATCTTGACCTTCTTTATTAAGCTGCCAATTTCACATTTTAATGAACCTAAAACCACTGAGAATCAAAAAATAGATTTTAATTTGTAGTGGCTGATGATTGGTGGGGATGTTTGATAAAGAGATAGGATCCTGTGAACTGAGGTTACATTTATTTCCGCCCTACCTAGAGCAAGATAGAGAATAGATAGAGGGAGAGTGTGTGTGTGTGTGAGAGAGAGAGGGAGATACTTTAACCATTTGCACATCGTTACAACACTGTATATGTACATAATGCCATTTTAAATGTCTTTATTATTTTGGAACTTATGTGAGTGTAATGTTTACTGTTAATTGTTATTGTTTATTTCACTTTTGCTTATTATCTACTTCACTTGCTTTGGCAGTGTTAACATATGTTTCCCGTGCCAATAAAGCCCCTTGAATTGAATTGAATTGAGAGAGAGAGAGAGAGAGAGAGAGAGAGAGAGAGAGAGAGAGAGAGAGAGAGAGAGAGAGAGAGAGAGAGAGAGAGACAGAGAGAGCGAGAGAGAGAGAGAGAGCGGAATGTGGGTTGGCTCCCACCGCGCACGAGGAAATATCATTTGAACGAGCAATCCTACCCGACATCTGCGAGTGAACAGGGACATAGAGATAACATTGCGCGCTTACTACCCTTAATTTAACGTCAGGTCAGCCACCAGAACAGCCGAGGTTATACAACAGCCCTAGGCATTAAATTCACTGGATAAAATCAAATGGAAGCAGACTAAGCCCTCACCTTAAACTTGAACTGAGAGTAGATTTTATAGAGTTGCATAATGCGTTGTTGATTTTAATTACAAAGGGATAAAAAACTATTTTAATGATATAATTTGATTGCATATTTTATTTTGTATAGGCCTATGCATGTATTAAGCATATTGAGCCGTCTACATTGAACTGCTTGACATGGAATTGAAGGAGACGAGAAACCTGGACATATTTACATATTCAAAACATGGACTGAATAAGATCACTTCCACGTATACATGTCCGCCTCCTAAACTAATGTGATGCAATCAGTATCAAATAAAAGTAAAAAATTATATATGCTGCATCAGATCAGGTACACTGAGATAAATTATTGTGTAGGCCTATTCCTATATAACGTCTGGGTTAAACATGATTTTTCACTAATTCCATTTTGCGTGGAAAGTCAATAGAAAGAAGAAGAAAGCTATCACGGAACAATTATTTTCTAACAAGCTATAAGAAAATCACGCTATGTAAGGTAACACTACAAATTAATTCATGCATTTGAAAGTCATTTCATTGTGCATGATATTAAAACAACGATGGGTGTTGTTTGATGCACAGCCCATAGGAACGAAAGGTAGTACATATCTTGTCCCTCTTCTGTACATTCTACCTTTAAGACTATTGATAACCTTCCTTATCTGAAGGAAATATGGAAAACTATATCATTTGGCTATAGGCCTTTTTGTCCTATTACGAAATATGTGCTCAAAAAGAAAAAAGTTCAACCTTAATTTAAAGCCATCATAGGCCTGTCTTTTATTCATATGGACAAGTTTTGTTATGCATTTGCACATTACATTTTTTTTGTTTTTTTGTTAAATATTATATTTTCTACCATTTCAAATAAAATAAAAAGGGTCTGAAGATTACATTTTTGCGTTTAGGTAGTTTGATAAGTTACAGGACTACAGAATGTTAACATTAGTATTGAAATGTGTTGTTCAACTTCCATACCCCTGTGGAAAAGAAGGGAATTCAAAACTGGAGAGAAAAGAGGAAGGGAAACGCGACGTATAACATTCCCTTATGCGTTTCCCTGCATTCTAAACATATCCTCAAAGATGTAGATTGAGGTGGCGGTGAAATTGATCAGGTTCAAGTTCACACCCAGTTTATGATCGTTGTCTGCCTCCTAGCGACGGGATTCCGACACGAACAAAAGCCTGCCGATGCAGCTGGACTGTATGCCCTGGCTGCACTGAGACCCAAAGATATGGCTACAGCCACTCGACTTCATGCGCGAACCTAATAATGCCACACGATACGATACAATGTTTTAACAACGTGGATCTAGGGCATGTTATCGCATGTAACACCATTCGAGCGCTACTGAAGGGACGCTTGCAGGACAAATACACCGTGTGGCAACACAGGGCATTGGGCTGACTACCTTAGTGATTCCTCTTGTTACAAACGCATATAGCTAACTGCCTGCTGTAACATTGTAAACATGCTGGCTATGTATGCAAACTAAATCAACCACATCAAAATAAACCAGATAAAAATAAATGTGAGCTTAACGGAGTTTTTCATATGCCCTAGTTAAACGTAAACATTTATAATTATTCAACATATTCTTTACATTGTTATTACAGTATAAATAACATTGCATTGTTATTCTTGTTTTGTCTTACCTTAGGGTAATGAACTGCATGATAAACTAAAATAAATACCAATGGCTCCAAATTTGGGTTGGTAAAAAGTAGGAAGGAAAACCTACAGAAGAGAAAACGCGTTGGTCCTGTTGCTCTTTACGAAGCACCCTCTTTTACTAGGCTGCTCGAGACGGCATGAAGCATATGCTTCCCGCCACTACACGAGAACACCTTGCAGAATCTATGTAAACACTACAATCCGTTTGATAAGGATATATGGAGAAGCAGGGTACAAATAAGCCGTTTATATATATATATATATATATATATATCGAGGAGCCACACGCGCACGCGGTGCTTGTAAACAGTTGGGCACGAGAAATTTCCCAAACAAAATCCACTTCCAGATTTTTGAAAACCTTCCAAAAATAGCACGAGAGGGGAGAAACCTGCCTTGATCCAAGACAGGCACCGGTACGGGATATTCCGGGTAATATTCTACATAGCTCCGCGGAAAGCATGCATATAGGCTAGGCATACGCTCCGCGTACCTTAACGTAGCCTATGATCTTTAGTGGCGGAGGCAACCGGGGCACTAAAGCCACTGCGTGTGAATGTAATGCCATTCTCGCTGCAAAATCCGATTTTTCGCAGGGGTGAAAGCTGGATCAAACTTTTCTCTTTCAGACTGCGTAGAATATGCTATGCGCGTATATGTATTTCACCCGGAGAGATTCTCGCCTCGCTTTCACGGTGAAGTCCACTTGACCGCGGGTCCGTGCTGTCCAGTGTCCAAAGTGCCCGTTCGAATCACGCTCCATGTAACTCAGTTTCCGCTTTTCTGAATGAACACAGTATTGGACTGGTAGAAAGGAGTGTGGTAAAAGTAGAAATTACAATTTAGATGTACTTACGCGAAAAATCCCGTTTGCTTAAGTGCTGGGGTTTGCCTTGCTTGCGGCGAGACATGGTGGCTGGTGGCAGCGTTCAGCTCGGTTCACATCGGGAGAGCCGGGTTAGAAGGGAGACTCCAGAGAAAATATCTTCATCAATGCCTTTGACATCCAAAATAAATTAGAAATAATACAACGATGGCGCAGGGAAGATGGATTGTGGGATCGCCGTCATGGCTTTTTTAAAAAGAGAGCGAGGGAGAGAGATGAAAAAATGGCAAAAGCCCCCCTGAGCTGCAAGTTCAAGTGCGGACGTGACGTTCCTGCGAACTTGAACGTCAGGAGATGGATGGACACAGACATACAAAACATGGGCAGGGCGAAGCGGTAAAGTGGGAGGAGGGAAGGGAAATAACAAAACCAATGGACACTCATTAGGGGCTGGACATGAAAAATAGACCCGGGGAAGCCAATGGACAGAAAGATCAGGGGGCCGGACAAGAGGTACTTGGGGGAGGGAGAGAGAGAGAGAGAGATGTCTAATGAAAGCAATGTGCACTGTGTGCGTATGCGTGTGCGTGTGTGCATGTGTGTGTGTGCTTGTGTGAGGCGGCAGGCGGCGGGAGGGGAGGGTGTGTGTGTAGGGGGGGGGGGGGGGGGGGGGCAAAGTAAAACAGCAAGAAAAGCCAGTGGACAGGAGCTCGGAGGGGGCCGGACATATGCTGCATGCGGGGAGGGTAGAAAGAGAGAATGAGAAAAAGAAAGAGAGAAACACAGAGCGAGAGAGACATTTAACAGAGGTTGATGCATTGGTGGACATTGATCAGGGGACTCTAGTCGGGGATGGAGCTATGTGGTAAAAAGAGAATACATTCTACTAACACTCCTGGTGTGTGTGTGTGCAAATGCAGAGTGCAAAGTGCAGAATAGGTACATAAGGAGAAAGGGCGAAGCGCCATTGAAATGAACGAAACGGAGCGTGTGAATATCGGGTTGCATGAACTGGACAGACAGGTTCTGGCGAGAGCACAGGGCGGGGGGGGTTGGGGGTGGTTGAACCTTACGCGCGCGCGCAGGTATAGAGAATCACCCCGGGACCAAAAATATTTGAAATCATGAAAACATAAGAAAGATTTCCAAACCATGCTATACCGAACGTTTAATCTACAGAGTTGGGTTTTGGGTTCAGTGGGCGAGGCAGGTTAGTGGGCACTATAGGGTCACACTTCGAGACTAGACACTTTCTGTGAAATCCAAACTCATTGAAGAACAGACCGTGGGAGTCTTCCCATAAGCACCCATGTAGGCTAATACGTTTCAGATGTGTTTCAGGTTGAACCTGCGAATGGGGGGGGGGGGGGGGGGTGTAAATACTCACATAATGGGGTTTGGTAATATAAGACGGGTTAAACACCGCCCGTGCAGACTAAATAACGACACCTAAGAAGACATCATGCAAATAACAAATGCGATGACAAGAGTGTGGGGAGGGTGGAGGAGAGGAAAGAAGCAGCCTATAGCGAACTATAGCTGAAGTGTGACTAGACAGCGACTGAAGCATAGTGGAGTGAAGCGCCGCGGCGCAGAGCAAGCGTGAGCGGCACACGGACCGGGGACACGGCCGGGGAAAGGGACAGATCATTATAGAACGGAGGGAGATAGAAATGAGAGAGAGAGAGAGAGACACGACCTGGAGTGGTGGAGGTGCTACGTTCAACGTCGACGAGAAAAAAATGTATGACCAGTGAGTGAAATATTTTACAGGTTGAGACTAGTTGTTCGTTGCGCGCGGACGAAGCTTGATGTGCTGTGGTATGGGAGTACTGAAGGATATGCTTATACAGAATGTTATTACGGGGCGTCAAAGTTCAGGCGCTGATAAGAGCTTACAGACGTAGCCTAATTCCGCTGTATGAAAGCGATGGACAATCTGATACAAAGCCTATATGAAAAGTGATATGTATAGTAGTATGTAGAATACATGGTAATAACAATGTAACAGCACTTAAAAAGACCCAAGGCGGCTTGATCGAAATAGCCTAATTATTTGCTTTTTAACGTAGGGATACAAAAAACATCGATCACCATCAGAATGGTGGACCCATTACGCATTTATTTTATTTTATTTAAAGTTTACGCAAGCAATATGGGCTTACAACCATTCCATACCTAATATAATAATTATTTGTGAATATGTCAATTCTGCACTTTTCCGATTTGTATACTAACTATTTGACCAGTGATCATTCCAGATGTTCCCTAGTGCTGAGCGTGCGGCGGAGATGAGAGGAATTGGCTGTGACTGTTTAACAACAGAGGAATTGGCTGTGACTGTTTAACAACAGTCTTAATTTTTGTGACTTAATTTTTCAGGTCCACAATTTAAATAATGTAATAGATAACTTTAAATACAGTATCATCGTATTTTTGTGTGAATTTTGTCCAATGGGGAGAATGGAAACTAAATGAAATGAAACTGTTTGAGTTATAAATAACAGTTTTTAAAAGTTAGATACTAAATGCCAGTTTGCCATTTAAACTAACCCCTTAATGGGCATTTGTTCTAATGGGTTTAAAAATGAAGATCGTTTTTATTCAACGAATTTATAGCCGATATTTAGCCTGTCAGGTAATTCCAATTGTCTCAGTCTCCAACAGCATCGTGACATGATTGCCTGTTTCAAAAGGTGGGCTAAACATAACGTACAATTGACCTAAATCAAGTTGATGTGTTGCTTGTGTCCCCCCACACTGTAAGCCTTATAGTTTACTTCGATATGCATGGCCTATATAGTCCTACCAATTAATACTTCTAATTCACTTGATTGGCTCACCCTAAATGTCGCTGTAATTATTTGAGAACACTGGGATGCATTCAAGATCAGGCTGCACGCGCAGGTGCAATGGTTAAAACAAACGATGTTAGAAGGGAATTAACTTGAACTACAATTGTGTATAGCCTACTACTGTTTTCAATAAATAAATATGGATCTGAAATAGGGCAGAGAATATAATCGGTGATCATTCAGTAACCTGTTACTTTATAGTGACAGCCGGCCACCGCGGCCTCTTGAACTTGATAGGCTTCACTGAAACATTAGCCACACTGAGAAATGACATTGACACTGATTATTTTCAGTGTGGACCGCCCACCATATACCATCCCAGTGATTGAAATGCTAATTTGTAGCGACGTTTCCCACAATAGCATAGAGCAATAACATCATAAAGGTGTAAACAAGTTGAAAAGATCACCATGCAGGTGTATGTTTTTGTTAACAATTTGGATTGAAATCGATTCCCCATAAACTGCCACTTTATAGGCCAACTGTATAGTCGTTCATGGACAACGCGTTTGTAGTCTTTTGACTAGTCTAGGTAGGCTACTGTCGGTATGGCAGCGTGAAAGCTTTTGGGGGGCCCTCGCCTTAACACCCCGCAGCCGATTCTAAGGCACAGCGCGCTAACCTCGACCTCTCCATACACCCTACTCCATCTGTTGCCACAAATGTTTTTCCTTTTTTTCTCCCCCTACTCTTTCTCCCCCTCTCTCCACTGCTCACTCAAGGCAGACATTGATCAAAGCCAACAGAGCGCTACGACTCATGCGCGAGGGAGCCCAGGCCGAGAATCTCAATATGCAAATAGATGCCCGCGCCCGAATCTGTCATAAATCAGTCAGGCGGTGTTAATGCATTGGAGGTATCCATCTAGCACCACACTGCATGGATGCATGGACTGACATGCATCGCCTGTACGTGTGTGTGCGTGTGCGAGAGAGAGGTTTAAATTGCTGTTTAGGTTCATGAGCATGCCGACTTTATTTATTTACAATAGGCCTACCTATTCGTAGACCTCTGTTTCAAGTAAATTCATCAAGTTTTTATCGACCAGTGTATTGATCAGAAAGATAAATACAGAACAGTCCCGTTTTGTCTCATAACCTAATGCAAACGATTAATATGTTATAACATAACAGAAAATACATTGAAATTATCCTCAAAGAAGAGGGAGTCTGGTCACGTGCATGCTCCACGCGTGGGAGCCCGGAGGAAATTGAGTGACTGGGCTCTAGGGGCATTTCAATATATGGAAATTACAAGGGGCTCGCGCTATATATCAGCGCTCAATACAAACCACGAATTCTCTGTGTGCCTCTTTATGCTTCACTATACCCATTTCCCTCACTTCTGTTGCAGCATTCCACCGCTTCTGTGATATGAAGGATCTGCCTCTAAACGTTGGTATTATGACAGCGCAGCGCACATCTAAAAAGTACAAATAAAGTGCGAGAAGTGCGTGTAGGCCTTCACAAATAGGTTACGCAATGTATTTTTGGGGATGTTTTACATTGTATCTGCATCACCAAGAATAACAACAATATGAGCCTGTAGAGTGAAATACCTAAAATATGTCCGGCTTTGGACTAGAGTTGTTTCACTCTCTTTCAGTCCATGATAATGATACTTTTAAACCTAACAATTAATTTGTTTCACTTTGATAAGAGCCCACAAATCCGCGATGGACCTGGGCAAACACTTACACCCCACTTCAATGTGTTTTCGGTGGGTCTTTACGCACACAGGCCTCAATTGAGAGCGTTTGGGGACGTAGGCTACGCGTGGTCAGATGGAGAGGAGAGGATATTCTGTCCGGGATACACCGGGTGACCATTCGGCCAAAATGCAGCTGTGTCAAACCTAGCTCTACTAGGACCCCCTCCTTTGTAAATCAAGCCTAGCCTTTTCAGAGGAATTTCAAGCTCTGCTGGTCGAGGCATGAGTCCCAGCCTTACAATTCATATTAATGGCTAGATTTCACAATGTGGCATTATAACTGAGTGATGGGTGAGCATGCTGCCTATGCTTCGGCAGGTATTAGATACAATCTGAAGGATTATGCAGCCAAATTATCACCCTGAGCTCCCCTTCTCTCTCCCCGTGTGTGTGTGTGTGTGTGTGTGTGTGTGTGTGTGTGTGTGTGTCTGAGCCCACATAGGCCTACGTTAGGACAATAATTCGAGTAAAATTTGTAAGAAACATCCGTGCATACGATCACACACACATCACACACAGGCGCGAAGCTCATCAAATTAATTACATGACTCGTGCGTTAATATAAACGGACAGGTTTCCTCTACCGCAAACGCCCGTCTCCCTCGGACGGGCTGCAGATAATGTAGAGATTGATGCAGATTGCAATCATAGCAATCTGCATCAATCTCGGGGTAATGCATGACCATGTTTATTGCTGTAGTAGTTAAGTCGTTGTTAATTTTACACTAAACGCTTGTTATTATGATGAATGGGAAGGCCGAGATGGTCCACATGGGACGCCAACAATTTATCTGTTGAGCAGAGGCCCGCTTGCCTCCTATGGCAGTAAATTAATGTTAGTTAGAACTGAAATACATTGACGGACGTTTATCCAAGAGCGAAGCTCACCCGTAGCACGCTGACTTGTCCACCTATTTTTCAAATATGTGAGTGTCGATATTGCAATCTCAGTCTCTTTAAAAGTTGAGCGCATTAGGTTTCCTGTATAGGACAATAAATAACCTATTGTTTGTTATATTTGTCATGAATGGAATTTTCCATGGAATGCTGTATGTCTAAGCGATTATCATAGGCCTAAAATAATCACACGTTTATAATATCAACAAACTTTTAGGTTAATCTAAATAATAAATAATACACCAAGGCCTAACCCTAGGCCTACTCAAATAACAATAACAATTGACAAACATAAAAATAGGCGTTAGCCCACATGGTAATGTATTCCCTGCTTCAAACCTGTTTAGATACAGGGATACTTTTTTTTCAGATGTGAGGCGCTTGGAGGTGGCTATGAACATGGCATTGGCATCACTTCCACAACCATGGACTCAGACGCCCTCTAGTGTCAAAAATCAGTAAATCACAGCTGCATGATCAGCCGAGTCCTAGCTCTCGTTTGTAATTAATAACCAGCATATTACAGAATCGTGCACTATACCAGGCATTCTCATCGTTTTCTCCCCGTATGAGACTTGCACTATGAAGACTTTTAACATTGGTATATCGCAGTAGTCTTAGAGTAATGTTTTGTAAGGAATTTTGGATTTATCGAAATTCCAATGTCGACGCTCAAATCCTCCGCTATAGCCTAGGCCCAGGCCTACTCTATCTACATGAAGAATAAAAAAATCGATTGAAATCGAATGTATAATCATGGGAGTAAGATTGTTTCTAAACGGTTAAGAAGGCTAATGTAACAGAAAAAGAACAAGGCAACTTCAAATATTGGCTTGTAAAAGAAAAACGAACAAGGCAACTTCAAATATTGGCTTGCCAAGAATCAGAGAAACGGTGAATGGAAATATCAATAGGTCTATGTGTTGCATCACCTGTTTCGACTGCTATTTTAAACATTGGTCCTAGTTGGAAAAGTTTTTCATTTTTCATTTTGAAGTAGGCCTATAGCCAAATAAATTACAATTGAATTGATGCAGTGCAACAGGATTGAGGTCAATTCCATGTGTATTCCTGAAGAAAAAAACGAGCAGTGAATTGAAAGTCAATTAATTAAATGATTTCGGGGGACATCCTCATATAATCCGCAGTTTGTATTTAATGAATTGTTAGCGAGAGCTGAAAGGTCAGACAAATAAACTGATTAAACAAAACTCACATTCTCGGAAACACAACCTCACGGATAAGGATGGACTATATTTGTGTTGTGCATGTGTTGTAGCTAAAGACATAGGCCTATGTAGCCCTATTGCAATGCGCAGTGTACCACACAATAGGGCTGATCATTGAGTGGCAATTTATTCGTCTGCTGTATTACATTATTTATCTATTTATATTTCCATTTCTACGTTATTATTATTATTATTATTAGTAGTAGTAGTAGTAGTAGTATTAGTATTATTATTGTGTTATTAATCACTGTTTTTATTGACAATCTGTTGCCAGACGATGTCGGTATAGGTGCTGTGGATTGTCTCTCCCTCTCAAAGTAAATTAATTCCAACTGTTTATCTTCTTATAGCCTATAGCCTACTTATAGCCTATACGTGGCGTTTATTACCTTCAGACGGATGAATGGGCCATACCTCGGAGAGCTTAGTGATAAATCATGTATTTTTAATGAATATCAATAGAAGAAACCCCAAGACATAGCCCGCTATCTAATTTGATTAAACTGTGCTTAGGGCGGTTGGAAGTCTCTGATGGGGGAATAGTGTAGTAATGACTCGGCGGGTGTTACACCAGCCTATTTTAATAATCTAATAGACTGCCTGTGCGTTTAACTCGGCGCCATTCAAATGATTAGCACCGACGAAAAATAACATTCGTTCTGACATGATAGCCTACTTAATATCCATCCTCAGTCCCCGTAGGCAGCCGATCGCCCTCTACCCATTATATCTGTTTGGGTGATGTGCGGGTGCATCTATGTATGTGCACGTTGTCGATAATAAACATTTACGAAGCACGCAAAAGGTCAGACATTGCACAGCAACATCCATAAAGGAGCACAGTTTAACGAAAATATTAACCAAAGCTAAAGAAAAATGTCAAGAAGATCTGGTAGAAGAAAAACTTAAATAGCCAATAAAGAGAAAGTTTAAGTCAATCAAAAGGTGATATGACAATCAGGTTATTGCAGGGGAGTGGGTAGTTAGGACCAGGTCTTATACTTGTTGCATTAAACGAACAAAAGTTCATTTCAGTACCATGGAAAGCTTCAACATGCACTTACTTAACCATTTAATCTGGAGCACCAAACATAATATTTTGCCCAAACTATTCTGCTCTCTTGGCAACACAATATAAGAGCATTGATCTTAAAAAACAACAACAATCCTAAAAAAAAAAAAAAAAATGAAGGAATTGTTAGAAAATAATAGACCATGGGCCCCTTTAAGCTAATTACTGTGAATCATAATGCATTATTATTAATGTCCTAAATTATTATAGGCCTACTCAATTCCACACATCCTATGGCATCAATTTGACAAGTCCCGCTACACTTCTTGTCACTCCTCATGTTGAAATGATCATTATTTACGGTCTATAACGTTGACTTCTCAAGCCTATCCGATCTTAAAAATGTCAGTCGGAAAACAGTCACATTTAGGGGAGACTGGGGTTGGCACATGGAATGTGGGGTTGGTTGTCACCATCAATTCTATTATAATAAAACCCAAGATCTGTTGTGCTTGTGCTATAAAAAGCTCCCTTTATTGATTCTCTTACACATATATTTGTGTCACACAAACACACATACACAGAAATGTACTCCAAATGTCATATGTTATTCTCAAGGCATAAAGTGCTGTGTTAGGAATGTTGTTCGGCTATTTATAATACTCTGTGTGCTATATTGCTTGATTTCCTGTTACAAAAGGAATAAGCTACTAGCAAACATTGTGACAACCAACAACATCCTGTTTTTTACATCCAACCCTGAGATGGGGCTGGTTGTCACAAATGGACAGAGTGTGTTCTATGGCTTATAACTCCAAGTTGGAATAAGATATGAGGATAAAAAGGGTTCGCATTTCAACCCTAGACCTTAGCCTTTCTCCTAATATTGCAAATAGTCTTGTAAGATATACTGGTGTTGAGAAATACACACCAGAGTAAAAAGTGTGACACCCAACCCCGGTCTCCACTACTCCTATAGAGTACCGCAGTATGGGTTCCAATCATGTTTCCACCATTCATTTAGGTTTGCCCTGGCATGACGTTTTGATAACTGTGTAAATCTCTCTAGGACAAGGTGACTGTTATCAATATACATTATGTGCCTGTATTTATCCCCCCAAAACGAAATGCTAATTATCTGCTAATGTGACTATCATAAAGAACTACAAATACCATGATGATCTGGACGAGACGGCCGAATCGAGGCAAAGGTAAGAAACTCTGGATTAACTATTTAATGTTAGCTAAATGTAGTAATCGATAAATTGGCTACATTTCTTTAAATTGACAATTCTGAGAACTGTCTTTTAAATTGACACAATACATGTTAGCAAAGGTGTCAGCTAGAGATGACGTCCAGGAGCTTGCAGGGATTTGTAGTCCTGCATGATGTTTACTTTGATGCTAATTAACATTTTAGTGTAAATAGAGCGAAATATATTGATAAAAGTCACCTTGTCCGAGAGAGATTTGCATGGTTATCAAAACATCACGCCAGGGTCAGCCTACACGAAACACAGCCCTTATTTGAAGTGATTCTAAATGAAAATGGAAAAACGAATGGTGGGAAAATGATTGGAACCGTTTCCCTGTTTGACCGCTGGGTTTTATGGGTATTATGACACCTCCACTGTGGGGCTCTATTCATGCAGGAAGAAAATCCACAAAATTGGACTGCTGTGTAGGGGAAAGCTGACCGCTACACTGTAGGCCTAGGTAAAGGATAAAAGGCTAGTTTGATATGGGAGAAACCTTACCAGCAACCTGGACTCAAGGGTAGACATAACATAGTAAATATAAATCCGGGACACTCCAATTAGTATATGTTACTCTTCGTATGGTGTGTATTCATTTGTGGATGTCCATCCAGCAACTTCCTTCAAACTGAATGCAGAGACATACAAATGGGATCCACAAGTTTATCTGACACTGGGAATGTAGATAAAGGGCTTCATTGACAAAACCCTGAAGTATCCCTTCAAGTAACCTTCTGTCTTATATAACCATACCAAATGTAACATATCAAACTAATAGAGCTCTCCAGCTTGAAGTCCTAAAACCCGGAAATGAGTTACCTCTGGGAAAAGAAAAGAAAATACATGGGAAAAGAAAAGGGTTTTGGGATAAATTCTGAAAACAAGGTTAACATAGGCTTAGGATATCTTATTTTGTTCTATGAGATACTATCAGTCAGTTAGCGTGACCTTTATGAATTATGAAGTCTTTATGTGCTTTTAAAAAAATTACATAAATGCTTAATATTTCACAAAAAGTGACATTAGTTGATGAAGATTATCTCATAAAATAAAACGTATAAGATCTCCTAAGGCTGTATTTACCACAGACCTTATATTTGGCATTTATCCAAAACCCCTCCAAGAACTACATTATATTTCCCCATAGGCTTTGTCCAACGAACCATGGAGGTAGTGCCTACAACTATTACCAGGTTTGGGATACCACACACACCACCGTTTCCTTGAGTTTGAGGGAGCTGCATCAGGATGCTAGGAGTCTACAGAGGTTGATCGGCTTGACGTGTCTTGCAACATCTGCAATAAGCTAACAACCAGTGGAGGTTTTAACATGTAAATCTTGGTGGGGCAAACTCAAAAAAAAGGTTTAAGCATGCCAGCAAATCCACTACACAACACAACACTAAACAATACAACAATTGCACTATAACGGTGACAAACGGTGCCCACAAACTAGTAGGGCCTACATAAAGCTGTCCGAACAGCAGAGCTTTCCTTTCAGCACCATGGAGTGAATCCTTACCACCGCTACACCTTGCTATCAGCGGAGCCTTGTCTGACAGAGAAACAGTTAATTCAGCCTCATTTACTGCCTTTTTAAAAACCTAGCTGATATGGCTGGCTTGCTTAAACAAATGTGGTTACTACTGACTCCTTGTGGATGTGTCGATAAGAATCGCATTCTCCTTCAATAACAACGAACGCCAAAATTCGTTTTGACTTTGGAACCATATACAAACATTATTACATTAATGTTCAGTAAATTCATAATGTTTATTCTTATATCATTACCACTTAGCTCTAAGTATAAGCAAGTGCAAGGAAACGGGCTGTGACGAGGTAGGCCTCTTCGTTCAGAACTTTCAAAATAGCCTACCATTTGAAGTATCGTATTAGGCCTAAAAAAGAAGGAAAATACAATCATGAGGATCCACTTTTATATACAATATACCAACAGACACAAAACAACCCTCGCAAAATCTAATGGAATTACATGGGTCTATTACTGAACTTTTGGTGGAAAACAAATATTTTAATGGGAAGAGACTGTCACTGGCGGAACATGGTTACAGACCCAACAACAAGAAAAAAAGGTTTTGCGTGTTAATGTTTATTCTTTTAAGCTTGGAAAAGAGACCCTTTAAGACAGATGTTTAAAATCCTTAAACCCAGACTTGGAACACACACCCTCTCCACTGAATAGCATGCAGGGGAAGCAAAATAGTGATGACTTTGCAACACTTCCAGTTAGCCACTGATTCATTCCAAACCACTCATTGTTGAATTTGCAATTTTCGACTTGTTGTGTAATGTTTATGTCCAATGGCCGATGAGCACCAATACATTTTATCTATAGTTTATCTTCATATGACAAGGATTGAAAAGGATTTGCCAGTAGATTATCGCTAGCTTGCTAGCTAAGATTTTGAAAGTAGGATGTTGACATGATCAGTCCAATCAAAGCTACGGTAGATATAATATGATTTGAAGTCCTTTTATCTGTGGCCAATGACCTTGAGCCTTCTTGGATGGGCACTTCTATTGTAAATCTATGGCAGCACCCAAGGGGGCTTGAACTGCCTAGCTCTCCCTGTAGTTTCTGCAGTGACATAGTGTCTCCATGAGTGACAGAACACTGAGCCAATCACGGCGCAACTAGAGAAGATTGCCAACGCCTACGCTCTGAATTTTCCGCTGGCTGCCCCTCCACCACAGAACGCACTGAGATGAAACACCTGCATTTTGGAGCTGCCTTACTCAAGAAAAGAGACCATGTTTGTATGCGGCTTTATTCACTCAATACATTTGGATTTTTACATTGTTAACAAACTGATATTTGACACGAATTAATGCCAAAATTACATGCAAAACAGGCAAAATAAAATAATAATATTTTTTATTTCATTTCTTAGCTAAACAGGTGGGTCTCAATACAGGTGGCTCTGCCCCACTTGACCTGAATGAGGGCAAGTGGGGCAGAGCCACCTGTAAGACAAACATGTAAAGCAACAACTCGTAAGGCTGTATCCCAACAAGCCGTGATTGGGAGTCCCATGGTGCGGCGCACAATTAGCCCTGCGTCGTCTGGGTTTGGCCGGTGTAGGCCGTCATTGTAAATAAGAATTTGTTCTTAACTGACTTGCCTAGTTAAAAAAAAAAAGTAACGTTTAAAAATAAAAAAAGAAAGCAGGACTAATGTCTACTAGCGGGTATCATGAGCGTAGGCTATAACAACCCTAAACTTGTGGTTGAAACGCTACTGGACCAAGCACACCAAACGTTTTCCCGCCTTCTACAAAGTTGGGATTCTTGGGAAGGAAGTTCAGGTGTACCAGTAGCCTACCCTTTTGAATAGCACAATATGCATGATTATGAATATCTGCATAATAAATAAAAATTTGGAGAGAAATAAATACAATGCTGCAATGTTTTACAGTCAACCTGTGTATTTGTGTAATGTTTGCGATTTAAATAAAATGCAATTCCTCTGTTAACAGTCTCCTGTCCAATGCCATATTTTAACTCTAAATGCTGTTTGTATATTTTAGCATACTAGATTTTGTTACGTTACAGCCTTATTCTAAAATCAATTAAATTGTTTTTCCCCCCTCATCAATCTACACACAATACCCCATAATGACAAAGCAAAAACAATATTTTTATATTACATTTACATAATATTACATTTACATAAGTATTTAGACCCTTTACTCAGTACTTTGTTGAAACACCTTCGGCAGTGATTACAGCCTCAGATCTTCTTGGGTATGACGCTACAAGTAGGCTGGCTATCAGAAACAGGATGAAGTGTTCTGCCTCTTCTGGAACAGGCCAAGAAAGGCTATTTCACTGTAAATAAGAACTGAAGGGAGAAGAGAAGATCTACAACCAAACCATCAACATTCTTAACATTCTAAATAAAAATGACATAACCAGCGATGTGAATAAAATGAAGAGGAAGCATAAAAGAAACACAGCAGGTTGGTAGAAACATAGAGACTTATTATGTGTCGTCATTATTAAGTGTGGTTATGACCACACCTCCAGTTTGCTTTTCTAGATTAATTCTGCTGCCAGTACAGAGGCATGTAAATGGACCCATTTACTCCATTTTAGGTCTTCAGATCAGTTGTCCAGCATTTTCCCATCTTCCAATAGTCTTATTTAACCCTTACCACAACTCTTCTCCTGGTCAGACCAGAATATTACATTCTCCTGGATGTGAGAAGTAGTTTGGGGGTGTGGGGGTGTTGGACAAATCATTTTGCAGCGCACATAGGCTATATCGGTCCGCTAATACAGGACTATTAAAGGCCCAGTGCACTACTTTTGTGAACATTTTTTTTTTTTATTATTCATATTTTTAAGCGGGTGCTGCAACACCCATACTTCCCCCGGCTATGGTGGAATTTATCAAATAAATAAATCAAGACAAACAATGGTTGAATAGTGTCCTAGGCCCAGTTGAATAGTATCCTAGGCCCGGTTGAATAGTGTCCTAGGCCCAGTTGAATAGTATCCTAGGCCCGGTTGAATAGTGTCCTAGGCCCAGTTGAATAGTATCCTAGGCCCGGTTGAATAGTGTCCTAGGCCCAGTTGAATAGTATCCTAGGCCCGGTTGAATAGTATCCTAGGCCCAGTTGAATAGTATCCTAGGCCCGGTTGAATAGTATCCTAGGCCCGGTTGAATGGTATCCTAGGCCCGGTTGAATAGTATCCTAGGCCCGGTGGAATAGTATCCTAGGCCCGGTTGAATAGTATCCTAGGCCCAGAGGCCAGTTGAAAAGCATTCAGTTACAAAACCTAGGCTACTGTTTTATCATCTTGCAGTCATGGTGTAGGGCCAGAGTTATCCAACCCTGTTCCTGGAGAGTTACTGTTCTTTTGGTTTTCACTCTGATCTAGCACACCTTATTCTAATAATTAGCTGGTTGATAAGCTGAACCAGGTTAATTACAACTGGGGTTGGAGCGAAAACCTACATGACTGTACGTAGCTATCCAGGAACAGGTTGGAGACCCTTGGCGTAGACGTAGGCGTTTAGGTAGGCGTCAAGTCAGCTTTTACGGCTGCTACGTTAGGTTATGGCATAGGTAGGGCCTAAAACTGTGTTATGTCCATTGCTACCACTAGGTGTGAGTATTGGACAGGGTTTATTATTCTAAATGCCAGTGAAAATCTACACATTTGAAGGTGTATTCTTAGATTGGAGATGACTCCTTCAGCTCAGGTAAGTGAACTAAAGGAAGCTACTCTTCCTGGGCAAAATTAAGGCAGTTATACAATTTTAAAAACATTACAATAGATTTATAACAGATTTCACAACACACTAAGTGTGTGCCCTTAGGCCCCTCCTCCACTACCACACCGCATATCCACAACACAAAATCCATGTGTACGTGTGTATAGTGCGTATGTTATCATGTGTGTGTGTGCATGTGTCTGTGCCTATGTTTGTGTTGCTTCACAGTCCCTGCTGTTCCATAAGGTGTATTTTTATGTTTTTGAACTAAATCTGATTTAGTTGAGGTTTAGGGTTTAGTGAATGATTTTTGCTTCCACCCAGGCCTGAGGGAACACACTTTCTAGTAGGCTTAAATTGAAGATATGGCAAATAGGAGTGGGAATATCATCTGTTATTATCCTCAGTAATTTTCCATCCAAGTCGTCAGACCCCGGTGGCTTGTCATTGTTGATAGACAACAATCTTTTTTTTTTACCTCTTCCACAATCACTTTCAAAAGTACAATTCTTGTCTTTCATAATTCGGTCAGATGTACTTGGATGTGTAGTGTCAGCGTTTGTTGCTGGCATGTCATGCTTAAGTTTGCTAATCTTGCCAATGAAACAGTAATTAAAGTAGTTGGCAATATCAGTGGGTTTTGTGATGAATGAGCCATCTGATTCAATGAATGATGGTGACGAGTTTGCCTTTTTGCCCAACATGTCATTTAAGATGCTCCAAAGCTTTTTACTGTGATTCTTTGTCATTTATCTTTCTTTTATAGTGTAGTTCCTTCTTCTTTTTATTCAGTTTAGTCACATGATTTCTCAACTTGCAGCACATTTGCCAATCGGTTGTACAGCCAGACTTATTTGCCATTTCTTTTGCCTCATCCCTCTCAACCATACAATGTTTTAATTCCTCATCAATCCTCAGGGATTTAACAGTTTTTACAGTCATTTTCTTAATGGGTGCATGCTTATTAGTAACTGGGATAAGCAATTTCTTAAATGTGTCGAGTGCAGCGTCTGGTTGCTCCTCATTACACACCACGGACTAACAAATATTCTATACATCAACGACATAGGAATCACTACAAAACGTATTGTATTACCTCTTATACACTATATTAGGCCCAGCCTTCGGAAGATTGGTTTTCCTAGATATGGCTACTATATTGTGATCACTACATCCGATGGATTTGGATACTGCTTTCAAACTAATTTCTGCAGCATTAGTAAAGATGTGATCAATACATGTTGATGATGTCATTCCTGTGCTGTTTGTAACTATCCTGGTAGGTTGACTGATATCCTGAACCAGGTTACAGGCACTGGTTTGAAGCTTTTTCTTGAGTGGGCAGCTTGATGAAAGCCAGTCAATATTTAAATCACCCAGAAAATATATCTCTCTGTTGATATCACATACATTATCAAGCATTTCTCATGTTATCCAGATACTAATGCAGATATGACATCCCTACATTATATTGTTATGAACAGTTGACAGGCTTTTGTAGCACTTCATATGCTTCAAAGTGCTTGGCATTGTAAAGGGGCCAATCCACATCAGCCCCACCTGATGTGAAGCACCGACCGTTGTTAACGGTTAAGGTTAGGGTTAAGTTAAGGGGAAGTCATTAAAAAGTAGTTAAATCATCAAATACCCCGTTTATCGACAAGGGTGAGTCAAAAACCGGAGTCGATTCGCCCACCATTTTCTTCCACAGTCTTTTATTTGTAAATAATAAAAATGAACTCTTGAATATAAAACATACACATCAGTAGAGCCACGTCTGTTATACAAACAAGAAATGTAGAAGTGAATACTTCTTTCCTAGATATCGTGTTTTGAGTGGAAACTCATGGACTGTAAACAATCAGTATCGTGGAGTAATACCGACAAAGGAAAGGGCAGTGGGCCGCACCGCAAGGGGTTCAACTGAAACGTCAGCTAACAACATTTTAATGGGCTTTTAAGATCAGTCCAAACCATGAGAAAATAGGGGGATTAAAGTTTTGCAGTTAAAGAAACAAGATGGCATGTGTTGCAAATAGTCATGTTGGTTTTGGCTGCTATCAGGAGAAACTGAAAGGTCTGTTGGCTCCCCCTTGTGGTTGGGCACCGCTCAGCGGCTCTCAAAGCACAGGGCAGGGGGCTCTGATCTGTTTCCATAGGACCAGGAATGTTTGGATCGTTTTGTGTGTGTAAATATCGTCCCCCTGACTCATATTTACAACGTATGCGGGTATTTATAGGTGATAGGTGTATAGTCAGATACACTCATTTGATAATCATATATATATATCTATATCTTTATAATTTATGTCAAGAGTCATAATTATACTTCATATACATTAATCTCTGTTTTTATACACACATTCTCTACCTCTGTTTCTAGCCCCACTGCCATAGACTACAGTTAAAACACCTAGCTCCTCAGATAGTCAGTTTGCTCAGTACTACGATACAGCACTGTTCTCCAAAGGGTTCAAAAGGAACACAAGAAAAGAAAAAAGCATTTTTGAGACTTCCTAATATGGAAATTCGTACGCAGAGTGGGAGGTGTGGCCTGGGCGGAGCTTATTCCCCCGGTGTCCGCCCTTGGATGGCGGATGGCTTTTCTGTTTGTATTCATATTCAGTACGAGCAAACTGTACAAGTACATGCAACATACAAGCTGGCCTAAAGTATGTGGAACTAACACACATTTAGTCTAGTCTCTTTTTAAGTAATTCGTCTGGCTTTTGTTTTACAAAAAAATGTGCATGCAGCTTGGGCCGGGGTCCCGAGTCATGCTGCGCCCGCCACGCTCGCGGGGACGGGACGAGAGAGGTGGGTGACGAGACCTCTGCTGGTCTGCAGGCCACCGTCACTCGAAACCAAATACGCACACAGGGAGTCTGCACCACATGGTACCATTCTCAACTCTAGGCAAATAGAATATGGAATAAAATAGATCTAACCATAATATGGCCTCTGTTTATTTTTCTCTTTCGCAACCATTTGTTGTCTAAAAAAGAATCAAGCTTTTGTGCTTGCTTTGATCTTAGAACAAGTATTGTTTTCACCTGTGCAGTCTCCCTCCCCTAACAGGTTGTGCAATCATGCCATTCCTCACAGATATAGTGACGCCATGACGACCTCAATGCTGAAACGCATTTCGATGGGCAGCTGTCGGCAGGGCGTCTTCAATCTTTTCCCTTTGTCTCCTGCACACTCTTTATGGCCTCACAATAACCTCTTCACTGATTGGCTACACCAAGCCTGGGCCGACATCCCTTGTGCCCCCTTACAGAGTGGCTGCATGAGTCCCTTCTGTCTCAGGAGCACAAGCCATAACACACTCAACTGAGGGAGAGGAGGAATGGACAGAGAGGGGACAAAGAAAGGAGATGTCAGAGAGGAGGGGGATGGATACATAAAAAGGAGGGATGAGGAATAGAAGAGATGAGAGTCAGGAGTAAGGCCCAGAGAAAGGAGGGAAGACGGAAGGAGGGAGGCATGGGAAGTGATTGTCTGACTCCAGCTAAGCTCTGATTGGCTAGTTCTCTCTCTCTCTCTCTGTCTCTCTCTGTCTCTCTCTGTCTCTGTCTCAGTCTGTCTCTCTGTCTCTCTGTCTCTCTGTCTGTCTGTCTGGCTTTGATTTGCTTAAGGTCTATCTTGGCCCTAGGTATGTGGTCATGCACTCTGGTCAGTTGTGGTCCATTGATTGTGGTCCATTTGGGGTTGTGGTTACGTTGCAGTCACTAAGAGCGCATACCAGCTGGTCCTGAGCTGTCCAAGGATGTCTGGGACGCCCGCCGCGTAAGCGAGGCTAAGGTAGGGTCCACCAATGAGGAAGGAGGAAACAGTTTGTACCAGCCAATCACTGTGCTGGAGAGGTCCAGCTCCTCCAATAGGATCTGTGCAACTCCCATGAAGCATTTGTGATCCAGTCGCCCGTAGTCGCCCCAGACTATTACCTGTGGAGGGGGACAGAGATAAGGCTAAGAAAGTGTACCTTCAAGCACGCACGTACGCACTCACACACACACACAATCCCCGGTGTTATTACCTGGAGGACCTTCCCCTGTGGGCTCTCCTCAAACAGCAGGGCCTGCTGGTAGAGTGGCTCCAGGGTTTTACGTGCAATCTTGGTTTTCTTTTTGGCTTTACAGGCTCCGTTATCCAGCAGGTACGCCTTGACATAGGGAGCTGCAGAGAGAGAGTGGTGTGGGGGAGAAAGGTGAGAGAATCTGGGATTTTGTGTGTGTGTGTGTGTGCGTTTGTGTGTGTGTGTGTGGTACCTGGGAGTGATTTGGACCCTGGTTTGGGGGTAAGGCCACGTGCTCTGATCACCTCCACCTCCAGCTGGCCTTTTTTGTCCATCATTCCAATCTGAACATCTCCTGTAAACCATACACGGTATATCGTCAGTGTTGTGTACTCATGGATCCCAAGGGAATCCAAGCTTCCAATTTTTTAAAAACAAAAATATCAAATAAAGAAATATAAAATAATGTATCTATCTAGCTAGCTAAAATCATCCCTTTCCTAAATTAGCAATGGATGGATTTGGACTTGTGGTTTTACTTAATTCTTCGTGTTGACCAATGATTATAACAGCGATTCTGATCCAACCATATATTCATACATTGTGCCCCTGGCCTAAATTCAATATTTAGCTAGATGTAGTAGGCTTATGTTAATATCCTGGTGCATCGTTGCAAATAAAAGGAATTCAGGCTAGTGAGCAAGCATTTTAGCCAGGTAGCTAAAAGTGAACACGAAAGAGGAGTATGGCATCTCTACAAGTAGGGTGTGTCAACATATTTTCTCTACTTGAACACACACACACACACACACACACACACAGACAGACACACACATACATACGCACACACACACTAATCAGTACCATGGACAGCCACATCATATTTAGCTTATGTTTCAGTCCGAAAATGTCGACAACATTAACTTGATTGACCATGCTGTAGGTCATGTAACTGTTTGATGCTTGCTAAATGCTTTGTGGACTTCACCGGACAGATGTTGCACTGCAGTTTCTTGATGAAACAGGTGTGGTTGAATTTATTCTGCCACTGTGTCTTCTTATTGTCTCGGCCTTACGTCTATATATCACGGTGGCAAGGCATATGAACTAACAGGTTATAGAGCAAACAAAGCAATTATCACAACACATACCCAGTCAAAAGTTTGGACACACCTACTCATTCAAGGGTTTTTCTATATTTTTACTATTTTCTACATTATAGAATAATAGTGAAGACATCAAAGTTATTAAATAACACATATGGAATCATGTAGTAACCAAAAAATTGTTAAACAAAATATATTTTAGATTCTTCAAAGTAGTCACCCTTTGCCTTGATGAGAGCTTTGCACACGCTTGGCTTTCTTTCAACCAGCTTCACCTGGTTTCCTTTTCCAACAGATGGGATGGCGTATCTCTGCAGAATGCTGTGGTAGCCATGCTGGTTAAGTGTGCCTTGAATTCTAAATAAATCCCTGACAGTGTCACCAGCAAAGCACCCCCACACCATCACACCTCCTCCTCCATTCTTCACAGTGGGAACCACACATGCGGAGATCCTCCGTTCACCTATTCTGCGTCTCACAAAGACACGGTGGTTGGAACCAAAAATCTCACTTTTTTTTGACTCATCAGACCAAAAGACAAATTTCCACTGGTCTAATGTCCATTGCTTGTGTTTCTTGGCCCAAGCAAGTCTCTTCTTCTTATTGGTGTTCTTTAGTAGTGGTTTCTTTGCAGAAATTTGACAATGAATGCCTGATTCACACAGTCTCCTCTGAACAGTTGATGTTGAGATGTGTATGTTACTTGAACTCTGTGAAGCATTTATATGGGCTGCAATTTCTGAGGCTGGTATCTCTTATGAACTTATCCTCTGCAGCAGAGGTAAATCTGGGTCTTCCTTTCCTGTGGCGGTCCTGCGTGAAATGTTCCGTATTGACTGACCTTCATGTCTTAAAGTAATTATGGACTGTTGTTTCTCTTTGCTTATTTGTTCTTGCCATAATATGGACTTGGACTTTTACCAAATAGGGTTATCTTCTGTATACCACCCCTACCTTGTCACAACACAACTGATTGGTTCAAATGCATTAAGAAGGAAAGAAATTCGACAAATTAACTTTGAACAAGGAACACCTGTTCATTGAAATGCATTCCAGGTGACTATCTCATGAAGCTGGTTGAGAGAATGCCAAGAGTGTGCAAAGCTGTCATCAAGGCAAAGGGTGGCTACTTTGAAGAATCTCAAATATAACATATATTTTGATTTGTTTAGGTTACTACATGATTCCATATGTGTTATTTCATAGTTTGATGTCTTCACTAATGTAGAAAATAGTAAAAGAAAGAAAAACCCTGTAATGAGTAGGTGTGTCCAAACATTTCACTGTTATTGTAGGTTGTAATATGGCTTTTCTTCCCTGGCTTGGCTTCCTTAGTGATTTTACCCATATATCGCTACTTTCCATCATACCCAGTTCAATGAATGTATCATACTCTATGTAGTATATTATGACAAGTCACACAAGTCCTTTGTGCCACTCACCCATGGCAGGTGTGGCTAATGTTTGCCGGCCCACCAGTTGGGCGGGGCCAAGGCCATCCAGGAAGTCACTGAACTGACTGTCAGCCCCCAGCCTCATCCCCGAGAAGATTAGACTAGAATACACACACACACACACACACACACACACACACACACACACACACACACACACACACACACACACACACACACACACACACACACACACACACACACACACACACACACACACACACTGGGGTTAGACTACTGCAGATCAGAATAACATTCGACTGGATAAGCGTATGACACTAGAATGACAGTCAAAGAGAGAGTGACGCTAGAGATACTGACTTCCCCTCAGAGCTGTAGCTGTTCATGCTGCCGTCCGTGGAGTCTCTGCTGGCCTGGCGGTTCATGGCAGAGCGGGGGTACTCTACAGCCATGCCCACCTCTGTACTCCGCTGGATCTGGATTCTGTTCTTTTTCTTGCCCTTCTTCTTAGTATCCACCCCCACTGCTTCTTATTGGACACACAACAAATACAACAACCATTCATTCATATTACCAACTGGTTTTTATCTGGGTGCTGGATCCAGGGCTTGTGTATGGTAGAGCCTTGTTTTTATATGGTCCTTCTGTGTTACCTTTCTGGGAGGTGAGCTGTGAGGTACTGCAGCTGCGTCTGGAGGGCAGGCCCACAATGGCCACCACCCGTTGGCTGAGGCTGGAGCGCCGCTTCTTGCCCCCGCCCAATGCCGTATCTGATTGGCTGCCGTCCGTGTGCTCAATGCCATAGATCTCACCGCTCACGCTGGTGCTCTTCAACATGCTGTGCCCTGACGCACGCAACGCCTTGCTACACACACACACACACACACACACAGATACAGACAAATACATTTTGTAGTCTTTACTGCAGCACACAGGCATGTGTGTGTGTGTGTGCCTGTGTGTGTGTGTGGTTATTTTTACTTGAAGCGTCCCCGGGGTCTCTCTGACTGGATGGACATGTAGCTGGTACTACTGATGCGAGAGGCACTGCTGGTGCGAGAGATGGCTGACACATCGCTGACATCACTGTCTGAAGACTTGCGGGATACGTTCTCACAGCTGATTCTCCTCTGGTCCTTATACAGCTAGAGAGAGAAGATTAGAGAGACAGACGATGACAAGATATATACACAGATGTCATACCAATAAAGATTACTGAATTGGAGAGAGATGGAGAGAGGGACAGAGATATGGGGAGCGAGAGAGAGAGGGACAGAGAGAGATGGAGAGGGAGACAGACAAAGAGAGTTAGGGTTAGGGGCTGACCTCAAGTGACAGGTGACTGACCTCGCGTTTGCTCTTGAGCGCCCTCTCCACGTTCCTGCTGGAGGTGGACGGAGCAGCAGAACTCCTGTAGGAGTCCCTCTGCTGCACCTTCATCTGGAGCTGACGAACACGTTCCTCTGCTGCTAGGGCTAGATACACACACACACACACACACACACTCACACACACACGCACACGCACACACACACACACACAGGGAGGAATGAGCAAAGATATGCACACACACACACACACACATTTAATCACCACACACATATCACCACTCACTCACTCACTCACTCACTCACTCACTCACTCACTCACTCACTCACTCACTCACTCAGGTTTACAGACAAAATCAAGTCAAGAAAGCCACACACACACCTTGCTCTACGGGGCTGCTGCTCTTGTCTGGGACCTGTGGGAGTTGTCTGACCTTGCGAGCAGCTGACGAGGACGTCACTGAGGCGGACAGAGACGCACCACCTTGGAGGTGGCCCCTGAGAGAGAGAGATAGAGAGAGTGAGAGATGGACAGAGAGAGAGGATGAGATGGAAACCCTGCAACACCCACTACTAGTATCTCTGTTAGACACAGAGTTTTGACACATACGAACACGAAACAGTGTCAAGCTTGGTAGGACAGTGAGGGGAAGTGCAGCTCAGTGCAAGGTCCTGTAGCAAAAAAGAGCTTGATACATTTAGACCGTGAAAAACATAGACAATTAGCATTATTGAGTGTACAAAACATTAAGGACACCTTCCTAATATTGAATGGCACCCCTCTGTGTGTCTTCATCTACACTGATAGAAGTGGATTTAACAAGTGACACCAATAAGGGATCATAGCTTTCACCTGGACAGTCTATGTCATGTTCTTAATGTTTTGTACACTCAGTGTACACTTACACGCACTGGCCCATGGCTGGGGTACAACATCAAATAAATAGTGCATCTCTCACTCTCACTCTCTCTCTCTCTCTCTCTCTCTCTCTCTCTCTCTCTCTCTCTCTCTCTCTCTCTCTCTCTCTCTCTCTCTCTCTCTCTCTCTCTCTCTCTCTCTCTCTCTCTCTCTCTCTCTCTCTCTCTCTCTCTCTCTCTCTCTCTCTCTCTCTCTCTCTCTCTCTCTCTCTCTCTCTCTCTCTCTCTCTCTCTCTCCTCCAGGGGGTCAGAGGTGAGGGGTCAGAGCTCAGCAGCTGTATGGTTGGGGTGAGCCCGGGGCCAACTCCTTACCGAGTGGCGGCAGGGGAGGGGGCCGTCCTCGGGACCCCCTCAGGATGGAGGTAGGCTTTATACTGGGGGCCCCCACACCATACAAACACCATACACACACACACACACACACACACACACACACACACACACACACACACACACACACCATACACACCGTGTGCACAAAGTCGCAGCATGCAAAAAAGAAAATAAAAGAACAGAATAGAGACAAAAAGGAAAAGAGGAAAGAAAGGAAAATATATTAAAAGAAAATATAAAGAAGCTTTGTCAAACAAATAAGAAAACATTGTTAAAGGTGCAGGTCAAACTACCTGATTCCATAATAGGGAAGATCCCACCTTGGTACTGAAATGCCAATTACAAACGCAAGCTCATCTTGTCTCCATCGAAGTTAATCCTATCATGCTTATGTTAGCATCCCCATGCTAACCACTGTACTGCACTGCAGCCCAGTACAGTACATGTGTAGGTGACTTAATTTAAATTGTGGTAATGTGGATGAACTGGTGAACTGAAAAGAGGGGGGCGACCACTAAAAAGTAAAAGTCATCCTAACCTCAATTATTATGGAGGAAAACTGATCTTAGATCAGTGTCTAAAGGGAACTCTAGTCTGGGAATTTGTGGGAAGGGACAGACTATGATGGCAATGAGATTCACGTGCTCGACTCAAACTTTCATTTCAATTCTGTACCGATGTGAATGGGAGATTTGATGAAAGTTTGAGGATTGGGCTGGAAGTGATGATGTTGAAAAACAAAAATTGGGGTATATGTTATGGTTGGCCCCCTTACCTGTTGTTGTCAGGGAGCTTCTTGCCCAGAGTGTGACAGGTGGATGAGTCCAGGGTCCGAGTTTGCCTGGGAGATGGGAGATGAGTGGAAAACAAAAGGAAACGGATGGAGGGATGAATAAATGAATGGATAGAGTATGGGACAGGGGTAAACAGCTGAGGTAAGTGAGAGAAGTCTGATTTTCTATTCGTAATGAATCATATAGCCTTATGCTCTACAGAAGACAAGCCAGTTAAGCGATGGATTTGATGAAGTCGTCAATGCACAGCAATGGAATATGGGGTATGGAACAATAATTATGAAGAAGCATCACACACTCATGATTTCATTGAACAAGTACTGTGTGTGTGTGTGTGTACCTCTTCTTTGCACTGAGGTGGTTAACTGTCTCCTGTCTAGGAACTAGATGCTCCATCATCCAATTGCTTCATACACAACACAAACATGACGGTGATGAGATGACATGATGAGAAACACACACACGGACACACACACGCCGCTTACATAGATATGAACTCAACTTTAATCCTGAATTAAATTGAATTTGTCCTGAATATGAAAGACACATTAGCGATAATGATAAAAGAACAGTTGGCAATGCAGTAGACAGACAAAAGCTTCTGAAATCCTTAGCAATTCGTAGACTCAAAAAGATAAATAGCACAACGATTCTTAAGGAGAAGACAGAGGCTGCTAGAATGCTAGAACACAGTCTGGATTGTAGAACACAACCTACAGACTGGTAGATTCTAGAATAAAAACTACAAGCCACAGTGATTCTAAAGAACAAACTAGGATACAAGACACTATTCCACAAGATACAATGCCAAAATACCCTGCACATAGTACAATAGAGGAAAACTATCGATTGCCATACGTTTAGGGTTATAATGTTAGCTAATTATTAGTGTTTGCATTTGGTTTTAGTACAGGCGTGGGGGTTAGGGTTGGGGTCAGCTGCTAACAGGGGAGATGGGGGCGGTGGGGAAGGGGTACCTGTCGTCTTCTGGGGAGGCGTGTTGGATTAGAATCCTGGGGCTGGCGGGGCGTCTGCGGGGCAGAGACTGGGAGCAGCTGAGACCCGCAGCACCCCCGGTGGACACACAGAGAAACACATGCATCATGGATCACCTGCCCTCTCTTAGGGGCTGTATCGAGTTTATGGGTCTATCATATCTCTGAGTCTCAGTTTAAGGCTGTTACCACAAAAATGCACACATCATTTCAGACTACTCCCACAAGAAAGGACCCTCCCTTTAAGGCATCTCACAAAGTAGCTATGTACAGACACTCACTCCACCAGACTCCACAAAGAGAATGGGTTATTTCAGACACTGCACTACTTTGCACTAGCACTGTACCAATACTTCCACACAAACCTTAAGAGTGTATTTAAAACTACATCCACCACACCTTCCTTGATCAAACACACACACACACACACACACACACACACACACACACACACACACACACACACACACACACACACACACACACACACACACACACACACACACACACACACACACACACACACACACACACACACACACACACACACACACACACACACACACACACACACACACACAAACACAGGTGGTAGAATGTCTGAGGCTGGATGCATGCAATGTACAGGTCAGTGGGCTGGTACCTTTGGGGCTCTGGTGAAGGAACACTATGGTTCCTTTCTGGGTTCAGACAGTTGGTGCTAGCGCTCTTAGTCCTAACCCTGTCCAGAGAGGTATGTAGATCACTAGCCCAATAACATACCATCCAATGGAGGGGAGGAGAGGAGAGGAGAGGAGAGGAGAGGAGAGGAGAGGAGAGGAGAGGAGAGGAGAGGAGAGGAGAGGAGAGGAGAGGAGAGGAGAGGAGAGGAGAGGAGAGGAGAGGAGAGGAGAGGAGAGGAGAGGAGAGGTGAGGAGAGGAGAGGAGAGGAGAGGAGAGGGGAGAATGGAATAGAAAGATATGTTAGATACCTAAATCATAAAGGACATGCTAGACTGAACGTTGTTTTGAGTGATTAGGGGATTGATTGGAGTCAATATAAGTCATTCAGTGTTGGGGAGTAGTGAACTACATATAGTTCAACTAGTAATTGAACTACATTTTGCTGTAGCTTGGTGGTAAAGTAGTTTAACAAAATTAAAATCTAGGTAGTGTTTTAAAAAGTTAACTTTTTTGCCATGTAGCGGTGTAGCTAACTACTAGAAGTACACACTATCTTTTGTTTTGCAAAAGTATAATCAAATATGGGTGGTAGACAATCCTTTTCTTTTTCTTTTTTTTTGCAACAGACCTGCCTAATTCTCACATAAAACAAAGTTTGTAGTCCATGACATTTCAGATATGATCATTTTTTGTAATTAACTTCTTTTTCATAATAACTTTAGTTAAGTAAACTATCTTTTTCTTAAGGGTAGCTTTAGTGTAGCTCAACGTCTTCCAGTGAGAAGTAATTGGTAGCTTGGAGAGTAGCTTCCCCAACACTGAAGACATTGTCAGGTAGTGAGATAGTCAGGTTATCACGGAGACCTGTTCTCCGGTTGTCAGAAGAGTTCTTGAACAATGTATGAGTATGTCATTGATGGCTGAAGATGTGTGTGTCTTACCTAATGGTGATCTGGTCTGTAAACCTGAGAACACGTTGTGTGAAAGAGCTGCGCGTTGCCGTGACAACGCTGGAGCGCACCATTGAGCTAGTCTTTAGACATGCAGGCAGCGTGGAACTTCACTCAAGACAATGAAAAACATTTTTTAAGATAAAAGCATGCAATAAAAAGACAACAAAACCCAACTTAACATCAAACAATAAGAGGCCAAGAGTGGGAAAGGATGTGTATGGTAGCCTACAACTATGGGCAATACTCACATGGGCAAGATAACTGTTTTTGGAGCACAAACTGGACTACTTTCAATACTTGCTCCAAGTCAACTGATGGAATTCATCCCAAAAAAATCAGTAAGAAAAACATCAGTAAGACCAGGTTCCAGTCTGGTGCATATTACCTCCTGAACAGAAAACTACAGAAGTATCAAGTACAACAACACTGACGGTGGGAACAAAGTTGGGAGGGGAGCCACTTTCTAACACAACCTCTCTCTCTCTTCTTCCACGTACCTGTAAATGTTCTTGTGGATGCCACTGACTAAGAGGGGAATCTTAGGGGGTAGTGGGTTACTGTGTCTAGAAGAGGCGCTGGGGTGAGTCGTGTGTGGGTGTGCATGCAGGAGACGAAGATAGGAAATGGGAAGGAGGAAGATGGATTAACAGAATGGAAACATCATTCCTGAAACACTGCTAAAGGAAGTCAGGAGAGCAGCATGCCAGCTGAGCATGCCAGCTGAGTGGAAGCATGTTTTCCAGCCTCTACCAGTCATACTTTACCACTTACCTATGTGGGTGGGCTCACTGGGACAGTATTGCACCTTTGTCCAATATAATTTTACATTTTTATTTTTATAGACGCTCTAATCCAGAGTGATTTACAGCAGCGATTAGGGTTAAGTGCCTTGCTCAAGGGCACATCAACAAATGTTTCACCTAGTCGGTTCTAAACCAGCAACCTTTGGGTTACTGGCCCAATGCTCTTAACCGCTAGACTACTTGCCGTCCAGTAACGCACTGAACTAAAGTGGCTTCTAATGTTGGAGGAACATTTTATAACAACCATGAATGGACCATTATAGGTACATGACGCTAACTCTCAGTAACTAGCAGCCCCCTCAGGCATTGGCCAAGGGTCAACGGAGGCTATGTGTGACGGTCCCAGTGTTGACGTCGGTGTGGGCGTGTGTTGTGTCACTGTCACATAGGATAGGATGGACACACTGAAATGTCCATCACTCTCTCACACCCACATTATGACAGAGTGAGACGCATTTTGGAGATTGAGTGAAGTCATCTAAGAAATCTACATAAATTTTTATGCAGCTTCAATATTAATGTATAAAAAGGAAATTAAAGAGAAGAACCACTCAACCATGATGTGCTTTGGATAAAGGTTGATAAGGCTAGTGCGAATGAGGATGGTTCTATAATAATAATAATAATCTAAAATCTAAAATAAAACGTGATGACACCTGTTTACCTTTTAGTGTGTAGGCATTCTGCACTTTTCCCCCGCATTGACTGGTGGATCATGATGACCTCACTGTAGTTACCATGGGGATGGATGACACATGAGGAAATAAACAACGAAGCCAAACCAGAGGACAGAGAAAGAACAGAGATACAAAGCTGAGCCAGCGGAGAACAATGGAACAGGTAGAAGTTACCCCTAAACACACATCTAGGATCAGATGATTCTACCCAATATCCTAACCCTAACCATTACAGGGGATGAACAGATCTGACCCTGTATCAGTAGTTAGGGGCAACTTCTACCTACTCCGATGACAGCAACTCTTGCCTCATGGCAATAACTTAATCGTTCTGAGTCTGACTCAACAAACAGAGACCAAACAAACAAGTCGCCAGCCATATCCAACATAGTCCCCACAATTCATTGTGCTGAATCACAGAAAGACAAGAGAGCAGAAGACAAAGGAAGGTACTGTCTGAACTGAAAGAGACGACAGGGAGAGGTAATCCATGACCACCTGATTGTACACACACACACACACACACACACACACACACACACACACACACACACACACACACACACACACACACACACACACACACACACACACACACACACACACACACACACACACACACACACACACACACACACACACACACACACACACACACCTGTCATCTACATAGTCTTGCTCCTGGTAGTGTCCTCTGGTAGAGTCGTAGTAGTGGGTGGGAGAACGAGACCTCCTACTATGGTGGATCTCATCATCCAAACTCCTGAAACAGAGGATATGGAGATATGGGAGAGAGTTGGAAAGAGAGAAGAGGGGGGGGGGGGGGGGAGAAAAAGGCTTTTAGCTGTGGTAACACTGTACAAGTTGGCTGTGTTGGCAGTGACAGTAAGAGCAATATTGGCAGCGCTACTTGTTCTGGGTCACGAAAGCCAAAACATAAAGTTGTCCTTCAAGTTTTCTCCTCCCCCTTTTTTTTCATCAACACCCCTTCACTTCTAGTAGTTAGCTACACCGCTACATGGCAAAAAAGTTAACTTTTTAAAACACTACCTAGATTTTAATTTAGTTAAACTACTTTACCACCAAGCTACAGCAAAATGTAGTTAAATTACTAGTTGAACTATTGTCAGGCTCTGGCCATAGAGAAGCCTAGTTGCTTCTCTATGTAGCTATGGTCAGAGTCTGACAGTGTCTTTCTTTTCTGTTTCTGTGTGGGTTTTGGGTGTATCCCTAATTAGAGGCAGCTGCACCGCATTGTCTCTAATTAGGGATCTTATATATGTTAGTCTTTCATTCACTCTGGTGTGGGTCGTTGTCGTTATATGTCGCAGTCACGGTGATAGTAAGTGTGCTTGTGTTACGTCCGTTCATTTCGTTTGTGTTTTGGTGAACGTGACGTTGTCTATCGTTTTTGGTTGTTGTGTTGTATAGTTCGTCATTTGGTGTGTTAATATACATAGTAATTATATCTGAGATTATTACATAGTATAATAAATCATGTCGAACTATAATCCCTGCGCTGCGTATCGGTCTGTCTCTGCACCCGCTCGTGACAACTATATGTAGTTCACTACTCCCCAACACTGAATGACTTGTATTGACTCCAATCAATCCCCTAATCACTCAAAACAATGTTCAGACTAGCATGTCCTTTATGATTTAGGTATCTAACATATCTTTCTATTCCATCCTCCCCTCCCCTCCCCTCCCCTCCCCTCCCCTCCCCTCCTCTCCTCTCCTCTCCTCTCCTCTCCTCTCCTCTCCTCTCCTCTCCTCTCCTCTCCTCTCCTCTCCTCTCCTCTCCTCTCCTCTCCTCTCCTCTCCTCTCCTCTCCTCTCCTCTCCTCTCACCTCTGGGTGGGGACGTTGGCAGGCCGTGATCGCCCCCTGCCCTGTTCCTCTCTGTGAGGAGAGACCGATCGAGAGCGATGCTGAGGTGTCCTCTTCTGCTCTGGCACCTCCAGAGTGGTGGCGTGGGGATCCTTCTGCTGCCTCCCCCTCTCCCGCGAGCCCCTCTCGGCAGCTAAACACACACCCGCAGTGGGAGAGAAGCCGTGTTCATACAAGCAAACATACATACAACATATTGTCCCAATTGCAGGCAGGTCGACGTTTATTGTCAAGGAGGAGGAAGAACCAAGCGATCTTTGCTAGATGGGCCAGCTGCAAAGTCCAAATTGGCTATATCGTAAAAATTCATGATTTTCTTTTTGCTTTTGTCTTAATTTAATTTAAGCTTATGGTTAGCAGTGTGGTTAAGGTTAGGATTAAGTTTAACATCTGATTTTATGACTTTGTGGCTTTGGCAGCTAGTGACCAATCTGCAGAACTGCCTCCAGGGCAAGATTTCTGACAATAAATGCCAACCTGCCAATTGCAGGCCTCCGATCTATGACAACATTAATACAAACTATTCATGCCGGTTGAACTCAAGGATACCCACTGTCCCTGCTTTAACAAACAACATCCTTCCATGACCTTTGATTGAATAAAGAAATACATAACTGCCTGATGCCGAAACAGTGAAAATCACACTGCAATCACACTGCAAAAGTAATTGACAATTTTCTGAATGTCCATGTGAGTGTTTTATTTTATTATTTCAAACGGAGAGGAATACTTAATTAAAGCCAGTAGTGTAAAGTACTTAAGTAAAAATACTCTAAAGTACAACTTAAGTAGTTTTCTGGTGTATCTGTACATTACTTTACTATTTATATTTTTGACAACTTTTATTTTTACTTCACTACATTCCTAAAGAAAATAATGTACTTTTACTCTGACACCCAAAAGTACTCCTTACATTTTGCAGGAAAATGGTCCAATTCACGCACAAGTCAAGAGAACATCCCTGGTCATCCCTAAACACAAATGCTTTGTTTGTAAATTAATGTCCGAGTGTTGGAGAGTTCTCCTGGCTATCCGTAAATAAATTAAACTATCAAATATGTCATTTGGTTTGCATAATATAATGCACACTTTTACTTTTTGATACATAACTATATTTTAACAATTCAATTTACTTTTGATACTTAAGTATACTCAAGAAACATTTTACTGGGTGACCTTCACTTTTACTTGAGTCATTAAGGTATCTTGACTTTTACTTAAGTATAACATTTGAGATTTTTTGTCACCACTGATTAAAGCTGACAGTGGGTGTGTTCATATTGGAAAAAGAAAGCAAGGTTTATCTTTAATCTACAGTGTGTTTTTCTACCGTGAATGGATAAGAAATCTTATGTAAGGTTAGCAGTTTGAAAGTGGATGTATCAATTTCTCTCTCTCTCCTTTTTCTCTCTCTTTCAAACACACAAATATGCACGCACTCGCGCGCGCACACACACACACACACACACACACACACACACACACACACACACACACACACACACACACACACACACACACACACACACACACACACACACACACACACACACACACACACACACACACACACACACACACACACACACACACACAGCAGGTTAGTTTTCTGAGGCCCAGTGTTCTGACAAAAACAGAACCACATATTAAGTGGTAGAATGTTGATGGACTGTAGACAGCATGCCCATGGCCCCACCCACCTTCAGACATAGGTCCAGCGTCATCGTACTCAGGCTCTTTGACACGCTGAGAACCTGCACAATGGTGGACCCACATGAAAAACACAGGCACAGACAGAAGGAATGGGGTAAGCAGACCACATTGATAAACACACGCATGCCCCCACACACACACACACACACACACACACACACACACACACACACACACACACACACACACACACACACACACACACACACACACACACACACACACACACACACACACACACACACGTAACACAACTAACACACTAACACACAACAGGGTAAGCAGCAACTGACACACTAACACACAACAGGGTAAGCAGACCACACTGAATACAAACAAATATATTGTGAACCCCCAAATGTGACTTACGCTGCAGCTTCTTGCTAGGTGTGTCTGTGTTTCTGCGAGGCATGTAAGGGGATGGCCGGGGCAGGGGGATAGATGACAAGTCGTGGGTCTGCAGCTTGTACCAGTGAGGCTTGTCATCCAACGGGGCTGTCTCCAGCTCTATTAAGATCTAGACATACGTTACCAGTACAAACAAGCTCAATCAGTTACACACAAGGCCAACGACAGCAATTCATCCACTCCTGTGTGTGTGTTTGCGTGTCTGTGTGTCTGTACCTCTCCCATGAATAAGCTATCCTCGTCAGGTAGGCGAGGCTGGTCCCACACGGTCAGCTCCAGCATGTGTTGGCGGAAGTCTCTGCGGTGGACATGAGAGTAAACAAACGTCTGGTTCCACTTTGGCTCTCCACTCTTCTTCACTGTCTTGGTCCTCCGCTTGCTCTTATCACTGTGAACACACACACAACAAATTAACATTTATTTGTCACGTACACAGTTTACAGCAGGTATAAACGGTGCAGTGAAAAGCTTACTTGCAAGCTCCCTGAAGAATGCAGTACACAGACACACACACACAGAGGAGTTAACATATTTGTGGGTTTCTTCCTGTCTACAGACTCTTCTATGTGAAAGTCTGTCAGTGATAAACCATACTAACGTACCTTCGGTCTGGCAGGAAGTATATTTTGACGTAGGGGTTTCCGGGTCGCCCGTCCGGCCTGGGAGGCAGCTCTGTGGCCTGTACCACGTTCACAATCAGCTGGTGTCCCACCTTATCATACCACAGCTTGACCTGCACGCATACATAGATACACACACATACATGGTGACTAGTAGCCAACATCCCATCTTAAAAGGTATGATGTAGGCTATATACAAATATAACACAACCTCAAATATCTGCACTGATGATACATGACATAATACAAACACACACCCACACACACACACACACACACACAACCCTAACAATGGAAATGATCACCATGAGACAGATTACTATCACATACACATACATAATAATCCTGTACACACACACACACACACACACACACACACACACACACACACACACACACACACACACACACACACACACACACACACACACACACACACACACAGCTGTTGGTGTATACTCACCGCAAGCTGTCCAGGCATTAGTTGTGGGTTGTCTCTAAGTGTACTGGGGCTGGTGGGGGACATGACCGATATAGATGGCCGCTCCATCTTCTGGGACTCAAATGAACTGGAACCTGCTGTGAGGGCAGAAATAAGACAAGACGCATCTCGCCCAGTTAAACCCCTAACAACAACTATGTTTGAAAAGATAGAGAAAGGCAGACATACAAACAGAAACAAAGAGAGAAAGGAAGAGGAAAGAGAGAGAGAGAGAGCGAGAGAGAAAGAGAGAGAGCGCGAGAGAGAGGGAGAGAGAGAGAGCGAGAGAGCGAGAGAGAGCGAGAGAGAAAGAGAGAGAGTGAGAGAGAGCGCGAGAGAGCGCGAGAGAGAGAGAGAGAGAGAGAGAGAGCGAGCGAGCGAGAGAGAGAGAGAGAGAGAGAGAGAGAGAGCGAGAGAGAGAAAGAGAGAGAGAGAGAAAGAGACCAGAGGAGATACCTACTAGATTCTAATGGAGGGTGGGACGTGTCTGGGATTCTTGGGATATCACTGGAATCAACCAAAGAGCCATATCAGTCAAAGTCACACTGAAAGGACAGTATAACACAAGTCTACAGACACTATTGTTAAGCGTTGCCTTGACAGCAACATATTGGTAGGTAAAAACAGAAGGGAAGAATAGGGTCAATGTAAAAGGATTAGGAGAAATATCAAAACAACTTCACAACCTTGTATACATTTTTACAATCCCTTATTGCGGTCTACTAATTTGGGAATCCGTCAGCTCTATGGTCACAGGATGGGGGGCGGGCTTGGGTCATTTGGGTTGGAAGGAGAGGGGACCCTAATACTGAAGCTTTACTTACTGATAGACTTTATACACCCTTCGCAAGTGTTTGGAAATAAATATTGTTTTAGGAAGGAGCGAGACAAGTCAGAAAAAGACAACTGTTCAAAATGAAAACCAGATGTATGTATGTGGTTAGAATGTGTGAACAGTGAAACCCAATTAAATTGAGTCCAATTCTGTTTCACCACCTTCTCCTCAAAGTGCACTCGTTCACTCGACCTTAAATTAAAAGCATTAGATTGATATTTGGAATGTTTCAAGCGAGTTTCCACCCTATTCCGTACACCAGCATATGCATGGACATACATTTAGGAAAGAAAGGGGTTAATTTAAATTGGGCTATGGGCTAACCTAAGCATTACCTCACCAGTGCTCAAAATACAGACAGAGACTTGATCAGAGGGTATCTATCAGGGTTCACCGTCTTTTCATCAAAGGTAAGAGTCTCTTATTCCTGACTTACCCAATCGGCCGGGACACCACTAGTTCCACTTGAGGTTCTGCTTGGGAATTGAGAATGATATTATAAACTTCTTTCTGTGTTGCTCCTGGCAACATCTTGCCGTTCCACTGCAGAACCTCATCCCCTGAAAATACACAATGACCTGTCATTCTTCAAAACCGACACACATACACACATGTACTCATACATATACACACACCAGAGGAGGCTGGTGTGTGTGTGTGTGTGTGTGTGTGTGTGTGTGTGTGTGTGTGTGTGTGTGTGTGGAGGCTGGTGGGAGGAGCTATAGGAGGACCGGCTCATTGTAATGGCTGGAGTGGAGTAAATGGAACACTATCAAACACATCAAACATGAGGAAACCTCCGTTCTATTTACTCTATTCCAGCCATTACAATGAGCCGGTCCTCCTATAGCTCCTCCCACCAGCCTCCACACACACACACACACACACACACACACACACACACACACACACACACACACACACTCACACACACACACACACACACTCAGTCTTTGCATACCTGCTCGAAGGTGTCCCACAATGTCGGCGAGACTGCCCTTCTTGACTACAGTGATGAAGGCTCCCAGTCTGCCTGCTTCTGTGACCCTTCCTCCAACCACCTGAGAAAAAAACATGTGCACATACACACACACACACACACATAGTCATGTACACACACACGTAGTCATGTACACACACACACACACACACAGTCATGTACACACACACGTAGTCATGTACACACACACACACACACATAGTCATGTACACACACACGTAGTCATGTACACACACACACACACACACACACAGTCATGTACACACACACGTAGTCATGTACACACACACACACACACACAGTCATGTACACACACACAAGTAGTCATGTACACACACACACACACACACACACACACACACACACACACACACAGTCTAGCCACAGTGTGATTGTGTCTGGTGTGAGCTCTGACCTTCAGTCCCAGCAATGCTCCGGCCTCTTTGGGCATAGCGCTCCTCTTGCTCAGCGTGATTCGGCCAATTAGATGGTCACCCTCTTTAGACGGCTGCCATGTCACCGGATGCTGTGAACAATACACTGATTCAATCTAGCAGCACCACATTATACTCTCTTTCTCTCTGTCTCTCGCTTTGTCTCTATCTGTCTCGACACACACACACACACACACACACACACACACACACACACACACACACACACACACACAGTACATAGAAATACACACATTGTAAAAAAAAATTGACAAACACAGTCACTTAAATAGATACAAAAATAGAATCAGTTACTTACATGCCACACAGTGGGGTCCAGTGGGTAGCACTCCCAGTCCACTAAATGAGAAAAGAGATCAACTCAACCAGAAGAAGGAGACGTGTACACACACACACACACACACACACACACACACACACACACACACACACACACACACACACACACACACACACACACACACACACACACACACACACACACACACACACACACACACACAGACAGACAGAGACACACAGACACACAACCAAGGTGTATACACTGCACATACCAGCTAAACTACCACTATACACAACAGAGCCAGATCTGGACCTTCTTTATAACAACTCTGTTTACAGAAGCAGGACAGAGTTTATTGAATATTTAGCTTCACTTCACCAGAATCACCCAGGACTTGAAGACCTATTCCTCTTAGAGAAAGAGAGTCTAAATGTGATGTTTGTTTGTTGAGCAAACTTTCACTAGAAAGTCTAGTTAAAGGAAAGCAATATACAACCTCACTACTGTTGTACATACGTACGTCGTGACGCACCTACAAAGTAAAAGTGTGTGTACATGCACTCCCAGAAGGTATTAAATGCCTCAACAATCCTCCTGTGCCAACTCAAGCATCTCAACACCGCCTCGGTCCGAGCTAAAAAAGGAAACATGGCTCGCTACTGCACTGGTATGTTTAGAACTAGTTTTGACAAATGGCCTCTTCCTATCTCATTTGATCTATTAGTCATTAGAGAGCTTAGTCTGGTTTCAATCTAGTTTGGCATGTGGAACAAATGGCATTAAATTAAAGTGGACTGAAGCTTATTCTTAACAGTGCTGTGTGTACAGTGGTACACTATATATACTAAAGTATATGGACATACTTTCAAATTAGTGTATTTGTCTATTTCAGCCACACCCGTTGCTGACAGGTGTGTAAAATCGAGCACACCGCCATGCAATCTCCATAGACAAACATTGGCAGTAGAATGGCCTTACTGAAGTGACTTTCAACGTGACACCGTCATAGGATGCCACCTTTCCAACAAGTTAGTTGATCAAATTTCTGCCCTGCTAGAACTTCCCCGGTCAACTGTAAGTGCTGATATTGTGAAGTGGAAACGTCTAAGAGCAACAATGGCTCAGCCGCGAAGTGGTAGGCCACACAAGCTCATAGAATGGGACCGCAGAGTGCTGAAGTGCGTAGCGCGTAAAAATCGTCTGTTCTCGGCTGCAACACTCAATACCAAGTTCCAAACTGCCTCTGGAAGCAACATCAGCACAATAACTGTTAGTCGGGAGCTTCATGAAATGGGTTTCCATGGCCAAGCAGCCGCACACAAACCTAAGATCACCATGCACATTGCCAAATGTCGGCTAGAGTGGTGTAAAGCTCGCCGCAGTGGATCAGTGGAAATGTATTCTCTGGAGTGATGAATCACACTTCACCATCTGGCTGTCCGACGGACAAATCTGGGTTTAGAGGATGCCAGGAGAACGCTACCTGCCCGAATGCATAGTGCCAACTGTAATGTTTGGTGGAGGAGGAATAATGGTCTGGGGCTGTTTGTCATGGTTCGGCCCAGTAAAGGGAAATCTTAATGCTGCACAATTCAATGATATTCTAGACGATTCTGTGCTTCCAACTTTGTGGCAACAGTTTGGGGAAGGCCCGTTCCTGTTTCAGCATGACAACGCCCCCGTGCACAAAGCGAGGTCCATACAGAAATGATTTGTTGAGATCGGTGTGGAAGAACTTGACTGGCCTGCACAGAGCCCTGACCTTAACCCCATCAGACACCTTGGGGATGAATTGTAACGCTGACTGCGAGCCAGGCCTAATCGCCCAACATCATTGCCCGACCTTACTAATGCTCTTGTGGCTGAAGTCCCTGCCGCAATGTTCCAACATCTAGTGGAAAGCCTTCCCAGAAGAGTGGAGGTTGTTATAGCTGCAAAAGGGGGAACCAACTCCATATTAATGTCCATGATTTTGGAATGAGATGTTTGCAAGCAGGTGTTCACATACTTTTGGTCATGTAGTGTATCTACCTTTGTCTACTAGCAAATGTGATGTATCTACACTGAGTTTGCAATACATTATAAGCATCTTCATAATATTGAGGACCATCCCCTCAGTGTCAATTGGTCAGGGCATGGACTCTGCAAGCTGTCGAAAACGTTCCACAGGGATGCTGGCCAATGTTGACTCCAATGACTCATTTGGGTGGTGGACCATTCTTGATACACATGGGAAACTGTTAAGTGTGAAAAACCCAGTAGCGTTGTAGTTCTTGAAACAAACCGGTGTGCTGGCACCTACTACCATACCTTGTTTAAAGGCACTTAAATATTTTGTATTGCCCATTCACCCTCTGAATGGCATACATAGACAATCCATGTCTCAATTGTCTCAAGGCTTAAAAATCTCCTCCCCTTCATCTACACTGATTGAAGTGGATTTAACAAGTGACGTCAATAAGGGAATCATAGCTTTCACCTGGATTCACCTGGTCAGTCCTTGTCATGGAAAGAGCAGTTCTTAATTTTTTAAATAGCTAGGACATGGCTAGGTACAGGGGCATAGTTCAAACTAAAGTAAATGGCTATGACAAGGTATGACCTGAAGTAAAGTGCTGGTAGACGGTTAGAATTAGTAGTCACATAGCTGAGATGATGTTACAGAAGCTTTGAGCCTAGTGTTTGTTCCAATGGCTCCAGGGCTGCAGTCTGTGTCCTAGCTCTGTCAGTCAGGGTCACATGTGGTCAGGGCAGGGTCAACCTATCCTGAAACCCTCAGGCCAAGCCACGGACAGAATATCATAGACACAAAAGCGCACGCACACAAGCACACACGCAATGCAGTCACACGCACACACTCAACAGCCAAAACATATCCACTGAATAATTTAACTGAACATGTTTGCTCACAACAAAACGATGAGATCAAATACAATGATTACATTATATACAGTATACACTATACATTATTATATAGACTACAAGAACAAACATGCTTCCACATTTAGAGTCAATTCGTCAAATATCACTATCTTTCATCTAATAACCTCATAAGAACAGCCTATGATTACTTACATGTAATAAAGTAGAATGCGACCTTGAGTTTGGATTGTTACAATGAAGAAAGCAGACAGAGACTGAGCAGCTCTCTGTAGTCACTATTATTTACAATCACCTCCAACGTGTGAGTGTGTTAAAAGGCGGTGCGCACACGCATACACACACACACACACACACACACACACACACACACACACACACACACACACACACACACACACACACACACACACACACACACACACACACACACACGAGAGAGCACTGTGTTTTAAATTGTGCTCAGCATGTCTTCTAAACAAGAGAAAGCACACTCTTACCACATGCTCAAATCAAATCAAATGACCTCTTTCACTGCAGTGTGGGATGCATGCAGTATCATTGTGGGAGGAAGCCAGCCCTAGTAGCTGATCTGAAGTCAGTGTTGCATTGTGTCCCTTCATGGTTATGGTTAAGATTTGGCAAGGGTAAGCTGAACTTAGATCTGTGTCTATGGGAAACTTGGACCCTGGAGCCTCTCTATGCTCTCTTACCTCTCTCACCTCTCTCGCTGACACTCTCGATCTCGGCGTCCTCACAGCTGCTGTACTCTGGCGTGGTCCCTCCCTCTTCCTCTGAGCTGCTGACTGATGTATGTCTCTTCCCGGCACTGCCACGTTTTGACTTGTAGGGCCGTGGCGGGGGCGGCCGCAGAGACTCTGACTGGTCCGAGCTAAGCGAATCGTTACGCAGCATGCTCTCAGCCTTCTCCCGTTTGGACCGGCGCAGGAGTGGGTCCTGACCAGGTCCGGAGCCTGGGCCTGTCCCAGGGGGCTCCCTGAGTTCTGGGGGCTGGAGCTGTGGAGGGCCGAGGGCCAGTGGCCCCCTAATGCCCCCCACCACCGTCCTCTGGCCCAGCATAGCCTCGGGCTGGTCCCCACTGCCCCCAACACTCTCAAACCCAATCCCCAACCCAACCCCCCTGCCTCGCCCCTGGGGCTGTAGAGGGTACCTGCCCCCCAGTGGCTCCCCTGGCTGGGGCTGGGCTAAATGTCGGGGGGCATTGGGGTCTATTTGGTAGCCATCCTCTGTCCATCGGGGGACCCCCGCTCCCACAGGGTCGTGTTCCAGAGAGCGGCCCTTACTCAGCCTGCGGCCCTGCCTCCGCTCCCGCTCCCACTGGTCCCGGTCCACTGACACCTGGGTGTGGAGTTTGGGATGACCAGGCCGACGCTCACCTCGACCTTTCAAATTCTGATCACCAGGCTTTCTCCTGGTGGGTGAGAGAGAGAGAGAGAGAGAGAGAGAGAGACAGAGAACGAATGAGGTGTATGTCAGTATAGAGTAAGGTTTAAGTAGGTTCGAATAAAATAATATTGTATTGGTCAAGTATACACATTTTGCAGATGTAAAACAACACACACAAATCCCCAAAATAAAATTAAAAGAATATCAGAACGAGCAAGAGATATATATGTCATCAAAAAGAAAGGAGGAGGAAGGCACTCTTCATACTGTATGATTCATTCAAATGCCTTTATTTGTATTTGTATAGATGTTCAGTACTCCCTGACCAAGGCCATGCAGTCGAAACACGTCTGAGTTTTAAACTTTCTTTCTATTGAACATGCCATACAAATAAAGACATTTAATTAATTATATGAAGAGTGCCTTGGACCTAATTTCTATTTGAGGACCAATTTACCCCTTTTACCAAAGAGCACCTTCTGTCTACCAAAACCTACCATTGTGTACCACATCTCCCATCCCCTCTAATGCGACTAGTCCCGATGCTCCTCCGTTTTTTCCCCCTGCCCCGCTACAAAGTTTCTCCCTGCAGGCGGTCACTGAGTCCGAGGTGCTAGAGGAGCTCCTTAAACTTGACCCCAAAAAAACATCTGGGTCAGTTGGTTTAGACCCTTTCTTCTTTAAGGTTGCTGCCCCTATTATCGCCAAGCCTCTCTCTGACCTTTTTAACCTGTCTCTCCTTCTGGGGAGGTTCCCATTGCTTGAAAGGCAGCCACGGTTCGTCCTTTATTTAAAGGGAGAGATCAAGCTGATCCTAACTGTTATAGGCCTATTTCTATTTTGCCCTGTTTATCAAAAGTGTTGGAAAAACTTGTCAATAATCAACTGACTGGCTTTCTTGATGTCTATAGTATTCTCTCTAGTATGCAATCTGGTTTCCGCTCAGGTTATGGATGTGTCACTGTAACCTTAAAGGTCTTCAATGATGTCACTATTGCCCTTGATTCTAAGCAATGTTGTGCTGCTATTTTCATTGACTTGGCCAAAGCTTTTGATACGGTAGACCATTCCCTTCTTGTGGGCCGGCTAAGGAGTATTGGTGTCTCTGAGGGGTCTTTGGCTTGGTTTGCTAACTACCTCTCTCAAAGAGTGCAGTGTATAAAGTCAGAACATCTGCTGTCTCAGCCACTACCTGTCATCAAGGGTGTACCCCAAGGCTCCATCCTAGGCTACATCCTAGGAGACATAATTTATAAATCGGCAGGTAAGGGTGCTCTTGAACGGATAGATGTCCTTTACCATTCGGCCATCAGATTTACCACCAATGCTCCTTATAGGACACATCACTACCATCTATACTCCTTTGTAAACTGGTAATCTCTGGTAAACTGGTCACCATTGGTTGATGCTTAATTATAAACCCTCTTAGGCCTCACTCCCCCCCATTTGAGATATCTACTGCAGCCCTCATCCTCCACATACAACACTCTGACAGTCACATTCTGTTAAAGGTCCCCAAAGCACACACATCCCTGGGTCGCTCGTCTTTTCAGTTCGCTGCAGCTAGCGACTGGAATGAGCTGCAACAAACACTCAAACTGGACAGTTTTATCTCAATCTCTTAATTCAAAGACTCAATCATGGACACTCTTACTGACAGTTGTGGCTGCTTTGCGTAATGCATTGTTGTCTCTACCTTCTTGCCCTTTGTGCTATTGTCTGTGCCCAATAATGTTTGTACCCTGTTTTGTGCTGCTACCATGTTGTATTGCTGCCATGTTGTGTTGCTACCATGTTGTTGTCATGTTGTGTTGCTACCATGCTGTGTTGTTATGTGTTTGCTGCCATGCTATGTTGTTGTCTCAGGTCTCTCTTTATGTAGTGTTGTCTCGCTTGTCGTGATATGTCTTTTGTCCTATATATTTATTTAATTTATTTATATTTTTAATCCCAGCCCCCATCCCTGCAGGAGTTATTTTGCCTTTTGGTAGGCCGTCATTGTAAATAAGAATTAGTTCTTAACTGACTTGCCTAGTTAAATAAAGGTTAAATAAAAAAAATTAAAACCTTAGCACCTTCTGTCTATCAACATCTACTATTGTGTACCTTAGCAGCTTCTGTCTATCAACATCTACTATTGTGTACCTTAGCAGCTTCTGTCTATCAACATCTACTATTGTGTACCTTAGCAGCTTCTGTCTATCAACATCTACTATTGTGTACCTTAGCAGCTTCTGTCTATCAACATCTACTATTGTGTACCTTAGCAGCTTCTGTCTATCAACATCTACTATTGTGTACCTTAGCAGCGTCTGTCTAACAAAACCTACAATAGCGCATCCCTTCCTTCTTTTTTTCCATAAATATATACAGTGGGGAGAACAAGTATTTGATACACTGCCGATTTTGCAGGTTTTCCTACTTACAAAGCATGTAGAGGTCTGTAATTTTTCTTCAACTGTGAGTGACGGAATCTAAAACAAAAATCCAGAAAATCACATTGTATGATTTTTAAATAATTCATTTGCATTTTATTGCATGACATAAGTATTTGATCACCTACCAACCAGTAAGAATTCCGGCTCTCACAGACCTGTTAGTTTTTCTTTAAGAAGCCCTCCTGTTCTCCACTCATTACCTGTATTAACTGCACCTGTTTGAACTCGTTACCTGTATAAAAGACACCTGTCTACACACTCAATCAAACAGACTCCAACCTCTCCACAATGGCCAAGGCCAGAGAGCTGTGTAAGGACATCAGGGATAAAATTGTAGACCTGCACAAGGCAGGGATGGGCTACAGGACAATAGGCAAGCAGCTTGGTGAGAAGGCAACAACTGTTGGCGCAATTATTAGAAAATGGAAGAAGTTCAAGATGACGGTCAACCTCCCTCGGTCTGGGGCACCATGCAAGATCTCACCTCGTGGGGCATCAATGATCATGAGGAAGGTGAGGGATCAGCCCAGAACTACATGGCAGGACCTGGTCAATGACCTGAAGAGAGCTGGGACCACAGTCTCAAAGAAAACCATTAGTAACACACTACGCCGTCATGGATTAAAATCCTGCAGCGCACGCAAGGTCCCCCTGCTCAAGCCAGCGCATGTCCAGGCCCGTCTGAAGTTTGCCAATGACCATCTGGATGATCCAGAGGAGGAATGGGAGAAGGTCATGTGGTCTGATGAGACAAAGAGCTTTTTGGTCTAAACTCCACTCGCCGTGTTTGGAGGAAGAAGAAGGATGAGTACAACCCCAAGAACACCATCCCAACCGTGAAGCATGGAGGTGGAAACATCATTCTTTGGGGATGCTTTTCTGCAAAGGGGACAGGACGACTGCACCGTATTGAGGGGAGGATGGATGGGGCCATGTATAGCGAGATCTTGGCCAACAACCTCCTTCCCTCAGTAAGAGCATTGAAGATGGGTCGTGGCTGGGTCTTCCAGCATGACAATGACCCGAAACACACAGCCAGGGCAACTAAGGAGTGGCTCCGTAAGAAGCATCTCAAGGTCCTGGAGTGGCCTAGCCAGTCTCCAGACCTGAACCCAATAGAAAAACTTTGGAGGGAGCTGAAAGTCCGTATTGCCCAGCGACAGCCCCGAAACCTGAAGGATCTGTATGGAGGAGTGGGCCAAAATCCCTGCTGCAGTGTGTGCAAACCTGCTCAAGAACTACAGGAAACGTATGATCTCTGTAATTGCAAACAAAGGTTTCTGTACCAAATATTAAGTTCTGCTTTTCTGATTATCAAATACTTATGTCATGCAATAAAATGCAAATTAATTACTTAAAAATCATACAATGTCATTTTCTGGATTTTTGTTTTAGATTCCATCACTCACAGTTGAAGAGTACCTATGATAAAAATTACAGACTTCTACATGCTTTGTAAGTAGGAAAACCTGCAAAATCGGCAGTGTATCAAATACTTGTTCTCCCCACTGTATGTATATGATGGTGTGTATAGGCAGAATGAACAGTATATGAATATAAAAGGTGTGTACAGCAGTTATATAGGATGAGCCTTGACAAGAATACAGTATATACACTTAGTATAAGTATTGCGTACCTTAGCAGCTTCTGTCTACCAAAACCTACTATTGTGTACCATAGCACCTTCTGTCTACCAAAACCTACTATTGTGTACCTTAGCACCATCTGTCTACCAAAACCTACTATTGCGTCCTGAGTTGGGATTATGGTTAATTCTTTAACTAGCTAATGTTAGCTGGCTTGCTCGCTAGCTAACGTTACGTGTATAATGTTATTATTAGTATCTCAGAGCCATTTTCTTTGCTAGTTGGAGCCTAATTTTAGCTAGCTAACATTGAACCTGGTTGGTTAGCTACCAGCAGATTCATGCAGGCTAGTAACGTCATGAGTTGGGATTATGGTTAATTGTTTATCTAGCTAGCTAATGTTACTTGGCTTGCTAGCTAACATTACATCTTCCACGTTGTTTTCATAGCTAGGTTCATTGTTTACCTAGCTAGCTAGCTACATGTCTTGACAAAAGACTCTACTATGCACTATGCAAGTAACCATTTCGGGTGCGTTCGTAAATTTAGTCTGAGTATGCCAGAGCACAGAATATCTGATGAATTTACGAACACATAACACCTGTTGAATATGGCCGGTGTCAGTAAACGTTGGCAAAAAAGCGCAATTATATTGTTGCCAGCAGAGCTGGTTAGACTGTTTTCAAGTTATCCAGAGGTAAACAATTAATCATAATACCAATTTTGTGTCTGGAAGTAAATAGCAAGCTAGCCAATGTTAGTGCTTGACTGCCGTTGTGAGGTCAGAACGCCCGGAACAACCCTACTCATCGACCAAGTGTGCGCTCTGAAGCTTAAGAGGTTGTGAACGATGCTGAATGAAAGTAGAATTACTTTCCCAAATGCAGTGCATGATATACTATTGTGTAGCTCTGTGTCTCTGCTTTTATCCAATGTAGAAACCACCATTGCTACATAAGACCGAATCAAGACGGTCGGTCACATATGAAGTATGTATACATTATTAAAGTGACCAGTGTTCAATGACTATCTACATAGGGCAGCAGTCACTAAGGTGCAGCGTAGAGTTTTACAGCTTAACCATTCGTATGTTCGTGGTCAGGGCTTACGGTGGCTCGCTACGTGAGCGGGAGTCCATTCCGGGTGCCAGTCCTGGGTTACCGGGGTGATTGGGGTCGAGGGGCCCCATGGGGACTTGGGAGTGGGAACGGATCTTCTTGTCACTGGGGTTCTGGCCACACATGGCTGGGTCACTGATGCCTGAGCCTAGACCTGGCTTCCCTGGACCTGAGAACCACTCCCCTGGCTTAGTGAGGATCTCCTGCTGCTTACGGCAGTTATTACACACCCACATCACCTGGAGGAACACAGATACATAGATTTATTATATGGGTATTATACAGTTATTACCCAGCCACATCACCTGGAGGAAGTGGTTATAACACTGTTATTACACACCCACAGCACCTGGAGGAAGAGGTTATAAAACAGTTATTACACACACACATTGACTGGAGAAAGAGGTTATAACACAGTTATTACCCAGTCACATCACCTGGAGGAAATAGACACATACTGCATTGGTTTGTTTGTTAAAATTAAGATAATCTACATGGATATAATTACTTAAAGCCCAGGTAGCTTTATCATTAATTGGTTACCAACTTATTTGGTACATGCTGTATTGAAAATCACATGAGAACAGGATGAGCCACTGAATAGTTACAGACCAACTGTGAAGTTCAGCATCACACACACAAACTATGGCTTAGAAACAGACAGAGAGGAATCAGGGAGGGGGGGACCCTCTACTCTGGCCACCAGGGTTCTCATGATTCCATAAGACTCCCTGATGACTCCTTAAAGAGAACAAAGATAAAACACCTTGGCATGTTCCATATTTTCCCTCTCTCTCCCCCTCTCTCTCTCATTCTCTCCCCCTCTCTCCTCCTCCAGATTGCTTTTGATTAAAGCCACAAAAGCCGAGGAGAAAACAGCCACACACCAACGCAGATATATTTATCCCAGCATCCACCCAGTACCATCAGAGAAAAGGCAGGCAGACGCACACAAACACACGCAGTGCTTTGCTGAAGATATCCACCAGCCCACCAATTCCTGCTGCCAGACCCAAGCAGCAGATCTGCGCCAGCGCCAAGCATAGATCTCCCGCCCTGCCTGCTGCTGCCGCAACATGCCAGAACAGACACACGCACACACAATCCCTGACAGGGCAACTCTCCAACAGAACACACTCTCCATGAACGCACAGTTGCATATGCCTCCCGCCACCTCCACGGCTGCTGTCCTAGTTCATCACACAACAGCCAACTTTACTAGTCAGCTAAGGTGGCACTGATCGTTCCCAGTTGAAAGTCTATGTTAATGTGGGTGACAGCTGTGTATAATGTTTTTATGTAGTGTTTAGTATCGTCTAGAGTGCATTATTAGAATGCTTAAATGTGTGAGTGTCCCTCTCTATGTACAGTAAACACTACACAAGAATATAGACATTTCAAGTGTCATATAATGTCTATATACAGTGTTGTAATGATGTGCAAATAGATATGGGGGTTCAACCAAATGTGATTTGTTTTAACATTATTTGTGGGTGTGTGCAGTCTAACATGTCTCTCTAATACGGTCATACATTTGGCAGGAGGTTAGGAAGTGCAGCTCAGTTTCCACCTCATTTTGTGGGAAGTGTGCACATAGCCTGTATTCTCTTGAGAACCAGGTTTGCCTTCGGCGGCCTTTCTCAATAGCAAGGCTATGCTCACTGAGTCTGTACATAGTCAAAGTTTGGGTCAGTCACAGTGGTCAGGTATTCTGCCACTGTGTACTCTCTGTTTGTGTTGCTGTCCTGAGGCTGTGTGGGGTCTGTCTCTATCTGTCTCTCTGTCTCTCTCTGTCTCTCTTTTTCACTGTCTCTCTCTGTCTCTCTTTTTCACTGTCTCTCTCTGTCTCTCTTTTTCACTGTCTCTATCTGTCTCTCTGTCTCTCACTGTCTCTCTGTCTCTCTGTTTCTCTGTCTCTCTCTGTCTCGCTTTTTCACTGTCTCTCTCTCGCTCTCTTCCCATCACTCGCTTTTCTTTTCCTCCAACCTCTTTTAGTATAAACAACCGCTCCAATACCAAACAAAGTGTTCTTGATTCCAAACCCCATCTGACACAGCATGTGACACTTAACATCTGAGACCTCACGTAAATGTTTTGCTAATACTGAGACACACACACACACACACACACACACACACACACACACACACACACACACACACACACACACACACAGGGATCTACGCCAAATCAGACTCACAATCCACAACTGTCAAATGTGGGTGAACCTTTGCAGTACAGGATTAGAAAGGCACTCTATAATCCTGTGTGTGTGTGTGTGTGTGTGTGTGTGTGTGTGTGTGTGTGTGTGTGTGTGTGTGTGTGTGTGTGTGTGTGTGTGTGTGTGTGTGTGTGTGTGTGTGTGTGTGTGAGTGTGAGAGACAGAGACAGAGACAGAGACAGAGACAGAGACAGAGACAGAGACAGAGACAGAGACAGAGAGCTAGAGAGTCGGGTGGGAAGCAGTATGCAATGTGACAAGAAGAAACCCCCAGAGACTAGATAGTGAGTGTGTGTGTGTGTGTGTGTGTGTGTGTGTGTGTGTGTGTGTGTGTGTGTGTGTGTGTGTGTGTGTGTGTGTGTGTGTGTGTGTGTGTGTGTGTGTTGAATAATAATGAAAAATTCAGTGCTAAAATCTCAGATATTCTATTGTATTGCTGCTGGTTCCTGGAGAGACTAACACACTGTAACCATAGTTACCGCATGTTATTACATCCCACCGAGGGAATCCCCATTCTCTGTCTCCAGGTACAGCTGAGAAAGGTCAACAAGAGGTCAAGCTCTATAGTGGAACTAAATGCTTTACCACAGTACAGTGCATTATGAAAGAGAATGCTCATTCCCTAGTAACATACATAGCAACAACATCTAGATATAAGAAGAAATTGCCAAAGGCACCTGTGTTTTGTAGATAGATAGATAGATAGATAGATAGATAGATAGATAGATAGATAGATAGATAGATAGATAGATAGATAGATAGATAGATAGATAGATAGATAGATAGATAGATAGATAGATAGATAGATAGATAGATAGATAGATAGATAGATAGATAGATAGATAGATAGATAGATAGATAGATAGATAGATAGATAGATAGATAGATAGATAGATAGATAGATAGATAGATAGATAGATAGATAGATAGATAGATAGATAGATAGATAGATAGATAGATAGATAGATAGATAGATAGATAGAAATTTCTCAATGATAGTAAAAGGTTTTGAATGATCATGTGGAGTCAACGTGAGTTATTTTCTTTCCAAGTATATTGCGCTAAAATTATTTTTAAGAGTAGTGAAAGAATTAAAGCCATTCCACTGGCTGGCTTCCTAAAGTGGAGAGTAGGGATGGGAAACTAAAGCCACTGAATTATAACTGGATTCATAGGGGTTGAGAGGAAGGTCAAAAGTGAAAGGCTGGCTGGTGAATGACGGGTTTCCTCCTACAGGGGTGTCAGAGCCATCCCCAGGGGTGTCAGAGCCATCCCCAGGGGTGTCAGACCCATCCCCAGGGGTGTCAGACCCATCCCCAGGGGTGTGAGTACTAGCTCATTATCACACTATTTACCAGCTACAGCATTTGGCTAGTGAACGTCCAAACAACGAGTGATCACTCTGGCATCAGAGCCTGTGGGTGGGACCGTGGGGAACAGGGATGCACCTGATTTATCAACTACTCGCCATGCCCTCAAATAGTTGAATCAGGTGTTTAAGTGCTAGGTTAGAACAAACATATGCACGGCCTGAATTGAGAAACCGTGCTATAGCCTTCCCAGCAGGCCCCTGCACCATCTATATGATATACTGTGCTATAATGTGATCGGCTGTGATCTTGTCTCCATTGACTAGTGTGAAGGGGACAGGTGATGACCATGAGTAGTGAGTCACTGCTGTCAGCGTGTTCTCACAGGTGAGATGGATAGGGTTTCCCTCCAGGGGCGAGGGGGTGGACCGACAAGGGCACGTTCACAATGACAACTTGACGTATGGAGGCGGCAACAAGCAATGCACTACCCATAATTCAGCGGGCTATAAATCCTAGGTAAGGATGAAAGAGTACCTCAAAGGAGATGAGTGTCCATTGGGGCTGTATATAAGGAGATGAGTGTCCATTGGGGCTGTATATAAGGAGATGAGTGTCCATTGGGGCTGTATATAAGGATATGAGTGTCCATTGGGGCTCTATATAAGCACACCCAGACACCCCCCTCAGTTACACACACACACACACACACACACACACACACACACACACACACACACACACACACACACACACACACACACACACACACACACACACATGCACACACACACTAAGTGACAGTACATACGGTAAACAAACATCCCAATTCTATCACACACAGACCCATCCACACAGAAACACAAACACACACACACACACACAGTCAAACACATGGACCATATCGACTGTTAAACACTGGATCAATAGTGTAAATAATTTACTTTGGGTCCCTGCTGATGTTGCAAAAGCCTACCTCTGTGTGTGTGTGTGTGTGTGTGTGTGTGTGTGTGTGTGTGTGTGTGTGTATGTTGGGCCAGACATAGGTTTCCCTCTGACAAGGCATCAGTGGGTCGATACCCAGGACAAGTTTAGCCTGGCCTCCCCTCCCAATACAGGCTTTTCTGTGAATTAAGCCGCGCTCACACACACGCTACACACACACATCACAACTGCTGCTAACAAACTCTTATTTAATATTGTTAATACTGCACAATTTAAACACTTGCCCCCCAATCCCCCCTTCCCTGATACACATGTAAATATTGGATTATAAATTGTGACTTCCTGTATTATACTTATGCTGACATGTCCATTCTATTCTACTGAGCCATTTACTTTATGTTTGTATTCTTATCTTCTATTACTTCTTATTTTGTTGCATTGTCGATAAGGAACCTGTAACTAAGCATTTCATTGGATGGTGTATCCTGTACATTCAACTAATAAAACTTGAAACTTGAAAGTACTACTGTAATGCTATAGAGGGCAGTAAGTCTACTGCACTTCTGCCTGTCTCCACTAGATGTCTCTGTGCTGCGGTGTGACGATTCAGTCTCACCTAGTACTCGCCACAGTGAAGGAGGGGCTCTACCCAAATCCTAACCTTACCCACTTGTGACCTGAGAAACTATGAGTAGGTTTTTGCAGCCAATCTGTTTTTTTAATTGATCAAATGTGGGTTACTTTCTACTGATCCGAAATATACAGGTTCCTTCAGGTTCATTTGATATAATATGCAAAATATAGGCTTCATCAAAAGTGATATTGTACGTATGGGTTGTATCTATTCGTGTGAAACAACAGGAGGAGACCGAGAGATAGCTCTGTCTCAGGTCCCAGTCAATGAGACATTTCAACGAAGTGAATGAATGGCGGAGCGGAGAGAGACTAGAGAATGAGATCAATAGTAATCATGAGCTGCTGTTGCGTTCAGGGGAGATGACACATGGCTGTGTGTTTCATATCTCAGCCACTACCAAACTGCTGCAGGGAGAGACACTTGGTATACACACTGAACGCCACCCTGAGACAGTCTGAAACACTGATATGACTACATTCTAAAAATATAGCCTGGGATGTTACAATGAGAAGGAAAGAGAAAGAGAGAGGAGGTGGAGAGAGTGCCTACTCTCCTGGGAGAGAAATCAGACTTCAAAAATGTTTCCTGCGAGAAACACTTGGCTTACGCACAAACACAGATTTCACCATGAGATCCGCCACCACTGTAGATCTGCCAAATGTATTTTTATTATTTCAATAATTGTCATTGTTGGACATAAAACACTGTAAAATCCCCAGGAATTAGTTAGAACTATGTTCCGGCCGACCGACCATCCGCTCAGGGAAAAATCGACCCACGGCTGAATGTAATCGACCCCTGCTATAGATAATGGCCACTGCTTATCATTAGCCACTAAATATATAGACTACGCTAGCAATAAACAGTGACTACATAGGCCATACATACGGGATTCATAGTCTCAACGCAGGAGCTTTCTCCTTTTCAAACCCCATCTGGGGCTTCAAACAGACACAGAGGGCAGCATAGGTTAGACATTGGGGTTATACAAACTATATGCAGGGTCCCCACAACCTATACTCAAGGCTACGTAGTCAATACATAGGGCTACACAGGTCATACACAGAGCTTACACACGCTACTCGGTTACAGCTTGTACTGCCAAAATCTCATTAGAGTTAGTGCTGTTGTACTGTGCTGTAGGGGGGTTGGTGGATTCTAGTGTCTACACTACTCTAAAGCACTGTTGGAAGCCCAACGCACCACTGAGCCAAATACCAACAAAGTGATGGTTTGGCAGCTCCACTGAGGGAACGGGACCAAAGGCATGTAAGGTTTTAAACTCGACATACTAGTAAAAGTGCTGTATGGTGTAAAATGCATGTCCGGAGTAATACCTAATGGTATGTAATGTTACACCCTGTGGTCTAGTGAGAGTTAGTGGAGTACGGTTGGTCGACACTGGAGGTGGTTCCACCTTTTTGTTGGCTACATATCTTAACGGAATAGTGCAAGATTTTGGTAAATTAGCCCTTTGCCTACTTACCCAGATTAACTCATGGATACCATTTTTACTTCTCTGTGTGTAGTTTGAAGGAAGTTGAAGGTTCTGTAGTTTCGCAAGCCATTGCTAACTAGTGTTAGCGCAATGACTGGATGTCTATAGGTACATCTAGCTTGCACTAACGCTAGTTAGCAGTTTCCTCCAAACTGTAAACAGAGACATAAATATGGTATCCATTAGTTCATTTGACTCTGGCTGAGTATAAAAAAGGCTTGACTGCCAAAATCTCGCACTATCCCTTCAAGGTCTTGATGAGTCACATTCCTGCATTTACACCTTAGACCCCTTTGACAGAACATGATATTGGTAAAATGCTACAAAAGTTCTGGTTACAAATGAAGTTCACTGAACTACTATGACTTCTCAGGAAGAGGAGAAACTCACCACTTTATCCTCCTGTTGTAAGCATCCAGGTGGCATATGAGAGAAAAAGAAACAGAGATGGAGGGAGAGGAGAGTGAAAAGGTGAAATGAGGACACGTCTAAACAAAAGAACCTGCTTGAGAGAACACACCTTATGGTGATAGAGGCGGGTTCATCCAAATCAAAATTAGGTAATCCACAAACTTCCTTAACAGCAGCACAGGACTGATTGATTATGAGTTGAGGTGGTGGGGCAGGGGGGACTCAACAGGTAGGTAATCCCTGTTTCAAAGCTCTCCACAACTATCTCTCCTCTCTCACACCCACTGGCCTCTCCACACTGTGCTCGTTAGGGCTACCTAATTAGAACTTGTGTTTGTGTGTGTGTGTGTGTGTTTGTGTGCATTTGTGCTGTATAACTTTACTATCCTTTTGGGTTCCAAAAGTCCTCACAAGGATAGTAAAACGAGAAGGAAAAAAAATGCTTCAGGAAAAACGAAAGGGATTAGGATTACAATTAGGATTAGGATTACGGTTAGGGGCTAGAATTAGTGTTAGGAGTTAGGTTTAGTTTTAGGGTTAGGGGTTTGGAGTTAAGGTTAGGGCTTAGGGAAAATATGATTTTTAATGGTAATAAATGTTTTGGTCCCCACTTGGATAGTAAAACCAATGTGTGTGTGTGTGTGTGTGTGTGTGTGTGTGTGTGTGTGTGTGTGTGTGTGTGTGTCTTTCAGTGCATGCATATATGTATGTGGGAGGGAGAGGTTGATCATTAAATATCACACTGTGGGTGGCCAGGTGGGCTTCCTGCATGGGGCCACCCCAACCCACTGTGTCTGTAGCCCAGGCCCAACCCACCAGGGTGGAACAGAGACCCCCCCCCTGCCCCCAGTCCCTGTCTAATGCCCAATTAACCTTTACCAGCCTCTACCTGGGTCATGCACTGCTGCAGCATAAACACACACACACACACACACATCTATTCTGGCCCAGCACCTTTCCTCCACCTGAGCACAAACACCTTTGCCTCTGCTTAGACTACACACTGTCAGTGAAAGTGTGTGTGTATTTGTGTGTATATTTGTGTGTGTGTGTGTGTGTGTGTGTGTCTCTTACATTGTTGGTGCGCAAGGACACCCTCCCCCCGCAGCGGGCACAGAACTTGGTCTGGCAGTAAGAGCAGAGGCTGCCACAGCCATCAGCAAACTTGGTCTTGTGGCAGATTCCACAGGTGGGAGCATCATCCCGGTGCTGGCCCGTGGTGGTCTGCCGGCGTGTCTCCTCCCCCACCCGCCGCACTGTCTCCCTGTAGCTGGACAACTGCTGCTGGATACCTCTGAGAGAATGGAGGGAAGGGAAGATACAAAGTTAGCTAAATCAAATCAAATAAAAATCTAATGTATTTATAAAGCCCTTTTTTACATCAGCCGATGTCACAAAGTGCTTATACAGAAACCCAGCCTAAAACCCCAAACAGCAAGCAATGCAGATGTAGAAGCACGGTGGCTAGGAAAAACTCCCTACAAAGGCAGGAACCTAGGATGAAATCTAGAGAGGAACCAGGCTCTGAGCGGTGGCAAGTCCTCTTCTGGCTGTGCCGGGTGGAGATTAGAAGAGAACATGGCCATTAAAGCCAGATCGTTCTTCAAGCTGTTTCAACGTTCATAGATGACCAGCAGGGTATAATAATAATCACAGTGGTTGTAGAGGGTGCAACAGGTCAGCACCTCAGGAGTAAATGTCAGTTTGAGACAGAGGCCGAGACAGCAGATGCGGTAGAGAGAGAGAGAGAGAGAGAGAGAGAGAGAGAGAGAGAGAGAGAGAGAGAGAGAGAGAGAGAGAGAGAGAGAGAGAGAGAGAGAGAGAGAGAGAGAGAGAGAGAGAGAGAGAGAGAGAGAGAGAGAGAGAGAGAGAGAGAGAGAGAGAGAGAGAGAGAGAGAGAGAGAGAGAGAGAGAGAGAGAGAGAGAGAGAGAGAGAACAGCTAGTCTGGGAAAAGGTAGCAAGTTAGCATAAGATAGCACATAAGACCTCGCCAAAGCATTTGAAGCATTAACTCTCCCACGTGAATTAATTCTCACAGCATTAATTGTCTTCACTGTAGGACAAAAACCTTGTAACCAAAATGTATTTAAGTTAGCTTCTGAAGTTTCATAGTTATATGTTTGTTAATGGGACAATATGGTAGTTTTTGTATATTGCATGACATATGCAGTATGAATCTGTCAGCGCATTGCGCACAGAGCACCCAGTGGCAGCAAGTACAATTGCAAAGTTTGATTTCCTTCTAACATTACAAAACAGTTTGTCTCGCAACTGCACCCACCTGACACTGCTGAACCATACCAAAATATGAGACAGTATTCACAGTCCCAGTATCCTACACTCACTGAGCCACCAAGCTGAATGAAACACACAGTATTACTGATGCATTTAAGTGGACTCTTGTAAACAGCCATACACTAATAGGAATGCTTATAGTACATGTTGTAATACATATTACCACCTATACAGTATATGTTTTATGTAGCTTTAAGTCATTTATAAGCACTGTTAATATGTCGGGTTATAAATGCTTATAGACAAGATCAATTCATAATAGGGTTGTAGCTTCATCCATAATAAATTATAAACAAATTCACTCAGATAGAATATCATATTTACATCACAAACACATACAGAGCAGATAGTATCTTACAAAATACTGTAACATCAAAATACTATAGGTACCGTCAGATACATTATCTTCACAGGGTGTCATTTGACAGGGTGCCCCCATCAAACTAGCCTTAAAAACTACAATTCCCACAAAGACAGGAGAGAGAGAGAACAAGAGAGAGAGAGAGAGAGAGAGAGAGAGAGAGAGAGAGAGAGAGAGAGAGAGAAACTGACTGCATCAAACATCCAGAGGGCCTTAGGATATAAATCCACATTCTTCACTCCGCTACTGGTGTCACAAAACAAACTGTTCACTTATCATACCCCCAAACAGATTCTCCTCCCGGGACTATCCCACCAACAATGACATCCCTGAATCTTATCCCTGTAAATACACACACACACACACACACACACACACACACACACACACACACACAAAGACAACACCTCATCACTGGTACCTATTGGCCCTAAAGGTCAGACAGGGGCCACCTGCTGTTATGTCTCCTCAGGGTTCATATCCTCAGCCCCATGACTCTCACTGAGTCAAACTGTCACAGGCCCCATTCCAATACTTAGGCCCCTTCCTTACTCCTCTCTGAGGAAACCACCGCTCACCAATCATTTAAGGGAAGGAGATGAGGGAAGGAAGCTTTCTTCAACTATTGGACAGCAGCCGACTCAACTACTCTTGCGAACTCTCTCTCAGATGGGAAAACTTTCAACTTAAATCTCTACTAGATTGTGCAACACTGTTGTGGAATGTTTATGAGGGGTAAATGAAAAACATCTTCATGAGTAAACAGAGAGAGAGGAAGAGAGATAAATAGAGAGAGAAAAATATGTATTTATGAGGAGATCTGAGAGAGCCCTCAGCTCTCAGGAGAGACTGTCAGACAGGCGCTCATTACGAAAAGCTAAATTCATAAATGAGAAACAAGGTTAAACCAAAGTGAGCCCAAGCTTTGCTTCTTCCAGCACAAACACACACAAATGAACGCAATGGCACAAATGCACACAGACGCACACACAAAAACGCTTCCCTTTGCGTCACACCATTCAACACTTTCTCTCGCTCAAGAAATATAAATAAACCCTTTGTGAAATGCACATTTGTCCAAGTGTGGTTTTTTTAAACAACCCGGGCCAACAATTCACTCTGGGAAGAACAACAGTAGCATAAAACATCCCATATAGTAATTGCTGAAGTAATTAAGCCATGCAGCACTAACAAGCTTGCTGAGAGTGGATGTTTCAGACGGTTCTGATCATGTTAGGGTCTCTACCTTGCTACCTCAAGCAGTAAATGGGGTCTCTATTCATACAGCGCAATGGAGCGCGATCATTTCCCCAGTCCTCTCCAACCGAGGGAGAGGGAGTCAAAAGGAGGTCCTCTGGATGACGTGAAAAGCCAGCCGTATCTCAGACCCGGTGCGTGGCGTCACCTAACAATGACAAACGTCCTGCGTACACACACGCGCGCCGTCCCCCATTCATCAAGCCCTGGCAGGATGGCCCTGGTCCCCATATACAATGCTGGCTGTAAATCCTCCAGCACACACACGTGCACGCACACACAAACACACACACACAATGTCCCAGAAGAGCAATGGGTCTGTGTGATTGGTCTCCATTGTGTGACACCCGTATGATAGAGCAGTGCTGTTCAATGGCTCATGTTAAAGTCCTCAATACCGGCAGTGTCCTGAGTCCAAAAACAGCCCATCGCACGTGTGCAACATGGTGGAAAGTCCTAGTACCAAGTCAATCAAAGGGAAATGGTAAGCTAATGTTTATACTCAAATTCATTCTGATTCATCCCTATAGGCCAGGGGTGTCAAACTCATTCCATGGAGGGCCTATTGTCTGTTGATTTTTGGTTTTTCCATTCAATTAAGACCTAGACAACCAGGTGAGGGGAGTTCCTTACTAATTAGCGACCTTAATTCATCAATCATGTACAAGGAAGAAGCGAAAACCCGCAGATACTCAACCCTCTGTGGAATAAGTTTGACAATTGCTATAGCTGCAAGAGGACAGGTGCTGTTTCAGGATGGGGAGTGAAAATTACTCCCAAAATTCCTTCACACTCGACAGGAGAGTGCAGATAGATGAGCATGTCCTGGCACCATTACAATGGATTCTGGGTAATGGAATCTCATCTTACCAGCTGGGAGAGGTTTCCGGTTTTAGTTTCTCACTGAGGGGAACTATGAGCGTATTTAGTGCTGAATACAAAACCGAGCCCAAGCCCCTACTCCCTAGACACTCCTTATAACCACTCTAAATATAGTCATTCATCCAATGCTTTTATTCAAAGCGACTTTGAGTTAATATGTGACCGGTGGCCACTAATGTGCCTTCTAGCCCTCTGTCTCGCCCGCCAGGTGCGTCTGGTTGGCTAATCAAGGGTGTGGTTGTGCCAATGTATTTAAGCAGAGCGCTTCCTTCCGTTGGGAGATTGTTTTATCATTTGGAAGGTTGGCGTGCCTTTGGAGGACGAGAGCGGGGACAGTGATAGCCCAAATATTTTGTAAGCATAGTGTGTGTGTAACAACGCCGGTAAACATTGTACTGAGTACCGCTCTCCTCCTCCTTGGGCATGCCAGCCTGAGTGAGTGCAGTAGGCATGCTGATTGTTTTATGTGTGAAATGTATTTGATTATGTAAACTTCCACATTGGACACTTGGGAGAATTAAGAAGTGATTACTATGGAAATTGTGTGCGCTTAACCTGGAAATGTATCATTGCGCATTTTTTTCAGCAGAGACCATTGAAAGAAACTGACTATGTTGGAAACTTAAATTATTAAATAGTTGAATATCTTGTGGAGAATAAACCCCAATTTGCACTCCCTCAGGCTGGCGTGCCCAAGGAGGAGAGCAGAACTCAGTATAATGTTTACTGCCGCTGTTACACACTCTATACTGCCAAAAGACATGTATAATGTTTACTGCTGCTGTTACACACTATACTGCCAAAAGACATGTATAATGTTTGCTGCCGCTGTTACACACTCTATACTGCCAAAAGACATGTATAATGTTTACTGCCGCTGTTACACACTCTATACTGCCAAAAGACATGTATAATGTTTGCTGCCGCTGTTACACACTCTATACTGCCAAAAGACATGTATAATGTTTACTGCCGCTGTTACACACTCTATACTGCCAAAATACATGTATAATGTTTACTGCCGCTGTTACACACTCTATACTGCCAAAATACATGTATAATATTTACTGCCGCTGTTACACACTCTATACTGCCAAAATACATGTATAATGTTTACTGCAGCTGTTACCCACTCTATACTGCCAAAAGACATGTATAATATTTACTGCCGCTGTTACACACTCAGTTGATATGTGACCGTTGATATGTGACCGGTGGCCACCTAACGCGCCTTCTATCCCTCTGTCTTGCCCACCAGAAGCACCTGGTGGGCAAGACAGAGGGATAGAAGGCGCGTTAGGTGGCCACCGGTCACATATCAACTTAATCTATATTATTATTTAGAGTGGCTATGGAGCAGGGGCTAGGGCTTGATTTTGCACGCCACTGGTCACACACACACACACACACACACACACACACACACACACACACACACACACACACACACACACACACACACACAATATATGTACCCCATGCAGGAATCTAACCCACAACCCTGGTGTTGCCAGCCATTGCTGAGCCATGACCTATGGGTACTCTGTATCTGTACTAATAAGCATTCATAAACTCCCTCCCACGCCACCTGATAGAGCTGCAGTGACTAAGGGCTCCCTTTCTGACTCACCCTCTCATCTCAGATCGATATTCAAAAGGCAAGCGGGCATGAATCAAAAAACAATGAGCGAGTGTCAAAGAAGAGCGAGAGAAAATCACTTCACAGCCATTTAGAAATTAAGCTCCCTCTCCCTCTCTCTCTCCAAACAGGAGGAGTCATCCACCTGATTGATTTCTGTAAATTCAAAGTCCTATAATAGACTTCATTTTTTATTTTTTTAAATAAATAAATAAATGTGTTTCTTCCTCCTCCTGCTATTTGCCAAATTGGAAAGCAGTAAAGGGTGCCAGACTAGTGACTGGTCCTCTGTAGCCCTGGAATAAAGTTGGAAAGCAGTAAAGGGTGCCAGACTAGTGACTGGTCCTCTGTAGCCCTGGAATAAAGTTGGAAAGCAGTAAAGGGTGCCAGACTAGTGACTGGTCCTCTACAGCCCTAGAATAAAGTTGGAAAGCAGTAAAGGGTGCCAGACTAGTGACTGGTCCTCTGTAGCCCTGGAATAAAGTTGGAAAGCAGTAAAGGGTGCCAGACTAGTGACTGGTCCTCTACAGCCCTAGAATAAAGTTGGAAAGCAGTAAAGGGTGCCAGACTAGTGACTGGTCCTCTGTAGCCCTAGAATAAAGGAGAGATGTGTGTGTGTGTGTGTGTGTGTGTGTGTGTGTGTGTGTGTGTGTGTGTGTGTGTGTGTGTGTGTGTGTGTGTGTGTGTGTGTGTGTGTGTGTGTGTGTGTGTGTGTGTGTGTGTGTGTGTGTGTGTGTGTGTGTGTGTGTGTGTGTGTGTGTGTGTTTACGTAAGGGGGTATTGAAGCTTATGAAAACTGACTTTATATAAAAATGACAAATAAAACACCTTGGTCTATGGTATTTTTTTTCTTTAACCCACTCACTCAATCTCCTCTGTTCCTATGCTAGGCATGCTGGTCTGTTCCCACTCTGGGTAGCACCTCACCCCCATATGGCATCAGCAGCACACAGTAAGCCACAGTCTCTCTTTCTGTCTCTCACTCTCTCTCTCTCTTTTGTTTTCTTTCTCTCTGGCAGGGTCTGCACTTCCCCCTCCCACCCTTGCTTCCGGCGGATCTGTCGCCATGCTGAGTGGCCCGGGTGGTGTATAGCTTCACCTTCCCCCTCTTCATCATCCATCCATCTCGTTCATCCACTCTCTCACTCATCCCCGCCTCAACCTCTCTCTCTTTCACCCGGTCTCCTCTGGTACGCACACTCCTCAACTATGGTTAGCTTTTTCCCCTTCAAGCCTCCCAACTTCAATTACACCGATTGGGTGAAAAAGTGGATGTAGAAGCAAAACCTAATTCTTAGGTTACCATAGCAGAGGAGGACACTGTGTTCTTACAGCCATCTCTCTATTCTCTTCTCTCTCTATTTATCTCAGCTGCTCTCCCACATCTCTCTCTACCACGCACTCGCCCTTTCCACTCCGCATCTCTGCCTCCCTCTCCCCTCAACCCTATACTGGGTGTCCTTCTTGGTGGTTATGTCCTGTAGGCTCACCTCGCCAGCACTGATTCAATCAACTCTGATTCACAACAGACCAACGTCAAGACACATGCACTGTACTGATTATTGACTGCAACACAAACTCTCCTTGGGTGACATTGCTCTCTCCTCAGTAGGACCGTTCACATGTCTTAGACCGGGTCTGAGAAGCCTATCCTCATTACCAAGTGGGACTTCAACAAAGCCTGCAGCTCCAAGACCATAACATTAACCAGCAGAGAAGAAGAGAGGGAGAGACCGAGAGAGAAAAGAGCGAGAGTCAGTCCACTTGAGAAGACATTCCGCTCTGTCCATAACACACTTCCTTACTTGCACACCATCACAGGCTTAAAGAGCACTAATGTCACACACACGCACGCAGACGCACGCACGCACAGTCATTAGCCAGATACCTGAGGATGTCTATTTTCACACCCCGTTTTAGGCTTCAGAGGACAGATAAAAGACGGACAGAGTGAGGGAGATAAAGAGGATGGTGTAGAGAAAGAGATGGGGCGCTAGAAATAGATAGATGGGGAGAAAAGATGAGGAAGACAGATGGAGAGAGCACCAAAGCCAACAGCAGAGCTAAGTGGGTAGTGTGCTCCCCAGACAGAGCTCCATATGGCTTGGCACTGTCGTGCAGGGCTCTACCTTTATCAGGGTGGGCACTGTCTACAATCACACACACACACACACGCAGGCACACACACCATACAGGGAACAATATGCTGTCGTTGCAGAGAGATGCAGTATATAAGTCATGCTAGGTTGTGTTGAGTTAGCTGTGTGCTAGCTGTGCTTCTCTAGTTGTCTGTACTGTACCCATGCTTTCACTTGTGAAGACACATAGAAGTAAGCAGTCAGGAACTCCGCGCATCTACACGTTGGATTGGATAGCAGTCTCCTGACCCTGGCACCATGGCAATGGCTCAGTAACACTGCAGTCCCCTCCTGAGGTTTTGAGATTGGCCGGTAGTCACTTCCTGCGCTCTGTGATTGGCTAGTATCCTAGTCTTCCCAGGAGTCTCTCTGCTCCATGGGGTATACCAGCGACATAAACTGGGCCTTATACAGTAGATACATCCCTGTCATAGAGGGGAGAGTAATGTAAGCTCTATTAGGTAAATATACACTGAGTGTACAAAGCATTAGGAATACCTTCCTATTACATGGCGCTACGTGATGCTAATGCTAAGACGTTGTCTTACATAGCCTATGTTGCTCTGTGGGCAAGAGGGACGACATGGCTTTTGAGTGGTCATCTCTTTAATGTACTGAAAGTTCTGAAAGCTTTTCTTTCGATCAACAGGATTAGTAGGTCTATCATAAATGCATTCTGAGCTCACTTCACTAGCCCTTTACAGAAATATGCATTCCATTACTTGAGCTTCCTGAATTCATATCACAGATCAACATCTATGCTTATCTAGAATCATAGAAAAACAGAAAAATAGCCTGCATGTCAAATGATATACAACTCCTTCACAGCTTTTGACCAGAGTGAAAGCGACTGAGGTCAGAAATGCATTATGTGGGGAATATGATGTCATTTGAGAAATGGCCAGTATATGATAAGCATACCTTAATTCATAAACCCGATCTGACGGCTTGCTGACATTCCGTATGTGTCGGAATACTGACCCGGATTCCATGGTGTGATGTCATAATTGGGCCACATTCCGGGATTCCTCGGGGAAGCAGATGTGATCCAGTTGATTTACACCTTAATCCCACCGCTCTCTGATCCAACCTCTTACACACGCATGCATGCTTGTGCAAAACACACACACACACACACAAGTGCACATGAAGCACACACACGCATGCACAACTCTCACACACACAAAATGTTGTCCTTTACCAGACATCTGGCCTCAGATTACTCAAACCCAAATTATAACCTTCTGACCATTAGGAGAATACAGAATATCTGACCCTGGACTAGCAGTTAGGGGCATCAGGCTTAACCACTATCCACAACACAAACCCATGTAAAAGACTCAATGATGGCTCAATAGCACTTAAGAGTTAATTTACAGGTGATGTCCATCTTCTCACTGGGTTGTGGTTGACATCAGCTTGGGGAGCGAACACAAGTCTTCAGAGCCCTCTACCACGTACGTGAAGAGTTGGCGAGGTAACTTTGGTCAACTCTGAGTTCAACTCCGGATAGCCGAGTTAGCCAGGTACATTTCTATAGCAACGAATCATTCAGATCTGCTCTAACTCGGGGCTTACTACATTTATTCTGAATAAAGTGTCTGAGTCACGAGTTGAGGACTGATGAAATCAGATTCCCTCCCGCTCGCAAAGACTGCGTCATCATCCCCTTAATTTAAGGAAGACAACAGTTTTTTTGTGTTAAATAATAGTAATGTTACCCAGCACATTACACATTTAGTAATGATATAATGCATTTCAAACTTCACGCACTGAAAACTTGTGTATGACAAATACATGTATTTTATCAAGAGGAGTGGGGGAAAGATGTGTGTGCGTTGATAAGCACACCAAAGACACACCAAAAGCATTAACGATAAGTAATAAAATAAAGACGGCAGTTCAACAAGCCTACTTCCCACATTAGCCTGCTGAATTTACAAGATATCTAAATTAAAGAAAAGTTTTCGGCACAAATGAAAATGTGGCACTCACTCGCCCTTGGATTGATGTTTCAGCATTGTCTCAATGAAGAGTTTGGCGTTCGACTAGCCACGGGTGACATGCACGCGCCGTTACAAGCCTGCTAGAGTTAGCCGCAGGCGGACGAGTAATATTCATCGTCGTAGTACGGATGAAACCTGAGCTGGAACGTGAAGCTAACTTAAGCTGGCTAGCTTTAGGAAACCTTGAGCAGATCTAGCTTCAATCGTAGTATATCCCTCTGGTCTCAGGCATTACGTGAAGATAGTTAAATTCACCAGCTCATCCGTTACACTTCACTCCCCTTTGACCACCTTGTCCTCAAAGACCCATAATCAGCATATGGCACCAAAGTGACAGACTGGGTTCGAACCCAGGTCTTCTGACCACCCCAAGACTGTGTTAGAATAACCAACTGAACTTTAAAAGAAAACAGACAGCAAAATATGGATGTATAATGGTTTTTACCGGACATCATTTTGCTGAGGAGGCTTCTTCTGCCCAACCAGGTTCACAGTTCTTGCTTGGATGGGCTTCTCCTCCCTGAAACACACAAGAGGGACAATGTTGGAATTTTGTCAGAAAACTATGTTTAAAATGTATACAATGGTGTAATTTGAGGGTTCTTTAGAAGGTTGTATGACTCCATTAAGACATTGGGCGCGTTCCTCTGCTCAGACGTCGCTGATGCCTGCCAGATCTTACAACGCCTGGATAGGTATATAATGTATCAGCTAACCACATCATATGTCATAGCAATCTGGTGGCCGGCTGCACAGTCGATGACATGGCACGCAACCATTGGTTGATGCATGGAACCTCTGAGCAGGGGAACGCGATTAAACACTGGATGGATGAAATCACCACATTCAGCATACCACCCAGCATCCCACTGCTGGCTTGACTCTGAAGCTAAGTAGGGTTGGTCCTGGATGGGAGACCAGATGTTGCTGGAAGTGGTGTTGGAGGGCCAGTAGGAGGCACTCTTTCCTATGGTCTAAAAAAAGATCCCAGTGCAGTGATTGGGGACATTGCCCTGTGTAGTGAGATGTCTTTTGGATGTGATGCTAAACAGGTGTCCTGACTCTCTGTGGTCACTAACTACACCACTTTGACTTAGAAAACAATATATTTCATGAAATAATTATACACTGGTATGTTTTAACTTTTTCTCAAAATGCCTAATGTTTTGGGGGTGGGGGTAGATCTGACATACACATCAATGGGTCCTCTGATCATCTTGATCACAGACAAAACACTAAGAGAACCTCAAAACATGGATGTGTTCTGTCTAAAACTGAAAGTGGTGACAGACCTGTAATAACACATTGTGTTTGAGCTGTCATTAGATGGGTGTTATGAAAATCATTTGGGTTCGATAACATCTGTGTGTGACTTTCCAGTATAGCTGTTCAACCCTCCCAACTTCAATTACACTGATTGTGTGGAAAAAGTTGATGTAGAAGCAAAACCTAATTCTTAGGTTACAGTAGCAGAGGAGGACACTGTGTTCTTAAAACCATCAGGGTTTTTTCGGACTATTTGACCTATCCAGGAAAATATCTCCACATACAGTAGACGCACCCACACTGCATATGCACAGGCAGTTACTGTAGTATGAATACAAAAACACTGTGTAAACATTGATATGGCGGGTTGGATTGAATTCGAGCCTGTGTGTGTGTGTGTGTGTGTGTGTGTGTGTGTGTGTGTGTGTGTGTGTGTGTGTGTGTGTGTGTGTGTGTGTGTGTGTGTGTGCGCGTGTGCGTGTGTGTATGGTCCAGGTTGTATCACAACCTGCCGTGTTTGGGAGTCCCAAAAATGTAATATTACGCTACTGTGGCCACACTGCTGTTTTTAGGTTTCATCAGCGCTTCTCACATTAGTAGGTTTATCAAACAGATTTACAGCATAGCATGGGCAGATTAGATGACATATCAGTCCAGCCGGGGTCTACCTAATGTTGTGATTAGAGTACATTATCCCATAGGATACACATGCAGGTGAGTTCTGTGAGTGTGAAACTTACACAAGGCTGTTTTCAGCATTGCCTTATCGCTAGTGTGGGCACATAGGCTACTGTAGCATAGGTCCCAATTTAGATCACACAGCACACCATGCGAGCATGCACACACACACACACACACACTACAGTAGCTTATGTGCTCCGACTAGCAATAAGGCAGAGCTGAAATATAGTCTTGATGCATAGCCTATGATGAAAATTATGAAAATGATCCATGACCACTTATGCATTGGACACTTCCTTCTTTAGATGCAATGAATCGATCTGCAGTTTCAGTGCAGGGCTAGCACTCTGCACAATGAGCCTAAAATAGAACACAGACGTGAATAGCAGAGAAGAAGAGGTTCTCAAGGGAGCCTATTTATTCTCTATAAGACTATGACTGTTGTCTGACGTCATATCACCTCGCTGCAGTTTGCCAGACTATCCGTGGAGCAATATGCTACCCAGGTAGGGTTCAATTTAACTCACGATGATAAACCTCCGAATTGTTGTCGTGACAAATACATCAGACGTGCTCCTTCCACACTGGCTCGCGCTCTGTGTGTGAAAATACTAAAATAGCAAAGGCTGTTTTCAACCATCATCCACTGTAATAAAACAACACATAGGGCATAAACTAGGCTACATGCATTTACTGTAGCCGTTCTGTAGAGATGGGCTGCTGTAGCCTGATGCGAGAATGCTGGCGCTGGCCTACATTGAGCTGATACTCAACCGCACCCCGTCGCCAAAGCAACTAACGAACACGCAAACAGCTGTTGAGATATGGGATGGAAACACACAGTTCTTGACTTTAACTCAAATAGGTGGCCGTACTAATTTTGTGTGCCGCTACTATTTATTTTAAGGTTCAGGTGCTCCACAATACTTTTGAGCTAATATTCTATAAGAGGAACAGGAGCTCAAGCAGTAGAACAGTTGAGGTGCTGGTACTCCGTTCCAGTGAGCTCCTACCCAAGTCAAGCACTGGAAACACACTACTAGGGCAGAGATGCCATTCCACTGATTTTACAAGCAGAAATGACAGAATCTCGGTCGAATGACGCTGTGCAATCTGTAGCCTACAGATGCTATGCTTGAGAATATACTACCCTCGGCTATAGGCTATTTAGAACCTATATAGCCAGTGGTTATGGATATGACAGAACACAGAATTGCATTGGGAGAAATGGGTGCGGTTGAAAATAAATGTGTTAGATATCCGGTTATTCGTGTCCGGGCATTGAAAGACAGTAGAGTGTGAAGCTGCTGTGTGTCTCGGGGACGACACACCTCTCTCTCTCTCTCGCTCTCTCTCTCGCTCTCTCTCTCTCTCTCTCTCTCTCTCCCTCTCTCTCTTTCTTTCTCTTTCTCTTTCTCTTTCTTTCTCTCTCTCTCTTTCGCTCTCTCTCTCCCTCCCTCACTTCCTCTCTCCTCTCCGTCTCTTACACCTGTGACGGCCCTGCCCCAACACACTCTTAATCAAAAGTCTATCTATCTATCTATCTATCTATCTATCTATCTATCTATCTATCTATCTATCTATCTATCTATCTATCTATCTATCTATCTATCTATCTATCTATCTATCTATCTATCTCTCTCTCTCTCTCTTTCTCTCTCTCTCTCTCTCTCTCTTTCTCGGTCTCTCTCTCTCTCTCTCTCTCTCTCAAACTCACTCTCACACACAGCAGGTTAGGGCATCTTGTTAGGTCATCATTGACTCTCTAAATTATAGGATATGGAGGGTTGAGAGTGAAATAAGATACACTATCTTTGCCGTGAGAGGAGCTGAGACTATATAGGCGCTACCGTCTCATGTTAGGGGAGTGCAGCCGACCAGTGAAAACTACAGTAGGCAGTCTCACATGCATGGAGATGTCCACTGACATACTGTATGATCACAATCAAGAGTCACTGATGCCGTAGCCCATATAACAAGGATGCACCAAGAGATAGCCTACTTGCTGATAAACACATAGTCTACACACACGCACTCACTACACACGTCGACAGCCTATGCTGCACCTTAGTGCCATGAGTAGGTTAGGTAGACAGATATGTGTATAGGTTTGGTAGCCTATTGGTAGCCTAGCGGGCGATGAGCGGCAGTATGGAAGCATCTCTGCACGACATCTCCCCAGCATCTCCACAGCGGAAATAGCCCCCGTATTGCCCTTACTTTAGCATGGCCTCTTCCTTCTCCTCCTCCTCCTTCTGTCGAGCTAGCACGGCCATGATGATCTTCCTCTCCTCTTCCGTCAGATGGCTCAGGTCCGGCTCGGGCATGGACGCCGGCACGACGGGTGGGCGCGCGCCGCCCCGAGGGCCCACCGAGGCGGACATCTTCTCCCCCTCTCTTCGGCGGCTCGGATCACTGACAGAAATCCCGCTGGCGTAGCCCACGGATCACGACATGGCCCATGGACGAAGCAAGGGCTCGGGCAAGTGATGCAAGGCTCCCATGGTAGCAGGCGCCCACGGCTGTAGTGCTTCTTCCGTTCCTAGTCGCCTTTTCTCTCTCTCTCCCTCTCTCTCGCTCTTTTCTCTTCTCCCCCCCACCCCCCGCCCGCCCTCCTCTCCCCTCCACCTCCAGTTATGGGGAGCCCATATCTCCGGCAGAGAATGATCTGCTACTCGGTCACCCGGGTAAGCTAGCTTCTTTCAACGCAGAGAGATGTTTCTCTGCCGCTGCCTAGGCTGGTCCGCTGGCTAGGTGGGCTCCTTGTTTTCCACCGCTGCCGCGCTCTGCTGCTGATGCTGCTGGTGTCAGGGAGATGTGGAACCGTCAATGGGACCGCAGCCCCTGAAGCGCGCGCACCTTCTCACGCAGGGAGCGCGCATTATCATTTGAGAATGGGGGCTCGCCGTACTAGGCGCGTGCAAAATATAATCTTTCACTTCACCAATCGAAGAGTGCTAGTGACGCGCTCCCTTCCTCCATTCCTCCTTTCCTTCAACCAGCACGGCACAAACGCGTGCGTGGGAGTGTCAGTAGTGCTGGTGAATCTTGTTAGGACCCTTGCTCAAAATACTCGCAACACAAACTTAGGGTTGTGGTGGTTGTTTTATAGGCCTACCTACCGTACAATTAAAATGTGTATGAGCCCATTTCAGGACCATGGACAGTGTCGTGGGCGCCCGGCGACGAGACTAAATGAGACGGATAACCCACTCTTCCCCGTCTTTTTTCATAAAGCATTTCACTTTATTAGGCAAAAAAAGTAGTAGGCTAGTAGTAGTTGTAGTAGTGCGTTGCTAGGTAACGACGTAAAGGATGCCAATTTTTATGAATGTGGCCATGAGTATGTTGTCTAGTAGCCTATATCATGGGCAGGATACATTCTCACAATGGGAATTCTAAACCACCCATTGTATAATTAAGCAATAATACATGAGAGGCCATGTGTTGTGCCATTTTTATCATGGCTGTGATGTGGTGGTCATAGCCACGAAACGAATTTCGCTCCAACAGAGTTGTAGCCTAGCTGTTTGTTGGCTGTCTGTTTGAGATGCTCATATCAGAAGTCTTTCACTTTCAGTTTAGCCCGACGCAGGTGTTTCACAGCTATACTACAGTATTTCTAGTGCTACAGGGTTTGAACCTCAATCTAATAACAGGCGGCGATTCTATGCCAAGAAAGTCAAGGCATGTAGCAGCGAATGGATGTTTTCTCATAGTCTATATATCTTTCAAGAAAATCAGTTGCCCTTAAATGTTTTCAAATAAATAATTCGTCCACAATATCAGCCTACCAGTAGGTGGCAGCACATAGCTAGTCAATAATAGAAGCTATTCACTGGACAAACCACTATGGACGTTCAGGTCTATAACACCTTTGATTTAGGAATCTGTCACCCTGCAAATGTGCAATATTTAGGGGTGCTGCATAGGCTATGTAGTTTTGCTGTAACTTGTGATGATTGAACATTAAACATTTGTCTGTTTCTCATTTAGGCTTACACAATGCTTCCTTGCAACACATGGTAGCACTTTAAAAAACACATAAATCAAATCAAATTGTATTTGGCACGTGCACCGAATACAACAGGTGTAGACCTTAGAGTGAAATGCTTACTTACAAGCCCTAGCCAACAGTGCAGTTTTTAAGTAAAAAATAAGTATTAGGTAAACAATAGATATGTAAAGAAATAAAAAGCAGTAAAATTACAGTAAAAAGAACAGTTGGAACCTTTTGAGGATCTGAGGACCCATGCCAATTCTTTTCAGTCTCCTGAGGGGGAATAGGCTTTTCATGACGTCTTCATGACTATCTTGGTGTGTTTGGACCATTCTATTTTGTTGGTGATGTGGACACCAAGGAACTTGAAGCTTTCAACCTGATCCACAACAGCCCCGTCAATGAGAATGGGGGCGTGCTCGGCCCTCTTTTTTCTGTAGTCCACATTCATCTCCTTTGTCTTGATTAAGTTGAGGGAGAAGTTGTTATAGGCTGTTTCATCATTGTCGGTGATCAGGCCTACCACTGTTGTGTCGTCTGCAAACTTAATGATGATGTTGGAGTCCTGCCTGGTCTTGCTGTCATGGGTGAACAGGGAGTACAGGAGGTGACTGAGCATGCAACCCTGAGGAGCCCCAGTGTTGAGGATCAGCATGGCAGATGTGTTGTTACCTACCCTTACCACCTGGGGGCGGCCCGTCAGTCCCAGGATCCTTAGCTTAGCGATGAGCTTTGAGGGCACTATGGTGTTGAACACTGAGCTGTAGTCAATGAATAGCATTCTCACGTAGGTGTTCCTTTTGTCCAGGTGTGAAAGGGCAGTGTGGAGTGCAATAGAGATTGCATCATCTGTGGATCTGTTTGAGCGGTATGCAAATTGGAGTGGGTCTAGGGTTTCTGGGATAATGGTGTTAATGTGAGCCATGACCAGCCTTTCAAAGCACTTCATGGCTACAGACGTGAGTGCTACGGGTCTGTAGTCATTTAGGCAGGTTACCTTAGTGTTAAAACTAAGCATATTTGGTTAGTAGAGACCCTACTGAGTATTTTTCATCACTTTAGCTGAGACATGTAGAAAAGTTATCTCTACGAGCCAAACCAGGTACAGTCTCCTGCTGTTAGGAGAATGATAATTTAACGTATGGCTCTATAGCAGTGAGGTCAAGAGAAAACCCTGTATTCACCATATCAAAATAAATGTTATTTGTAAATTACATCTACATGTTATCCAGGGCTAAGTCAGAGAAAACCATTTATCAATAAACCCCAATAGAAATTATTATTATTATTGTTCATTATTAGGCCTTTTGCTTGGAACAACAATGTGTATCTTATGTATTATGTATTATGTGGCATGTGTCTTCACTGACGTTTTCAACATGTCCCTGATTGAGTCTGTAATACCAACATGTTTCAAGCAAACCACCATAGTCCCTGTGCCCAAGAACACTGGATGGGGGCTGTGTGAGGGTTGCTGCTGGATATGTCTGACACAGTCCCCATCAAAAACGACACATATTTGGTTAGTAGAGACTCTACTGAGTATTTTCCACCCCACTTTAGCTGAGACAGTTGGAAGAGGTATCTCTACAGCCCAATATTCAAACCATATCGCATTTTATTCGTCACATGCTTCGTAAACAACATAGTATTTTCAACTAACAATATTTTCAACAACCAGTGTCAAAATTGTATATTTTTATTATTGGTCTTCATAATTTACTTATTGCCTTTTTTTTGATGGCACAATCATTTATTAAAATTAAATATCTTTTGAATTAGTTCTCCACATTGCAATGTTTTGAAATGGGGCTTTTATTTTGAAGGATTTTCGTACGAAAGTGACGTAATCGTTTGTGCTGCTGGCAGAACACTAGTACGTACGATATTATCCTGCGTCGCTCGTTTCGAGAACTGAACCTCGACCGATTATCTGGTAAGAAATAAATATAAACAGTATGACAATTTCTCAGCAAAAATTATCAGTGCATACTATCTCAGTGTGTATACAAATGTATATGTCAATCTCGAATAGTGTTATATTTCCACACACATTCCGATGCGTGTCCATTGCTCCATTTGTTTGTGCTGCATGAATGCATTTGGTCGTGTCTCAGCTTAAATCCAACTTCATTCGTTTCGGAACCATTCAATTATTCCTTTGCACAAATTGTGCTGACAGAAGGTTCAAATTATAACGAGTAGTCTACGCAATAATATCATACGTAAGAACCGTTTCAATATTAATGATTGGACTTGTGGATACTATCAATAAGTGTGCACGGGGCAGGTGTTTTTCCTGACCAAACAAAACAACTGTCAGTCTGGCACTATGGGGAGTTTTGATGGACATCAGTGGCCACCGCTTGGTCGTGATGAGTTACAGTGCTGTCTTTTGTTCCTGCCCAGCTCTAACACATCAAATCAAATCACATTTTAGTTATTGCGGGTGTAACGAAAAGCTTGTTTCTAGCTCGACAGTGTAGTAATATCTAACAAGTAATATCTAACAGTTCCACAACATATACACATGCATCTAAGTAAGTAAGGAATGAATTAGGACTATATACATAACGGTTTGATTTGAATCAGGTGTTTTGGTGCTGACTGTAGTTCAACTACCCAGGATATCCTTATTATTATTATTATTAGACACTGGCCAAATCAGGACACCTCAATTTCAAGATAATTTAAATATCAATGTGGGCATACCCATGAGCCCATGTACAACACTAACCTTGAATATAACCTCTTTAAATCGCTCTAACTGTCTCACCACTTCTCTCTCCTGGGCATCTCTGGCAGACATGTTGCCTGTGTTGGTGGTCCATGGGGGGGCGGGGCACATCCCTAAAGAGCGTGCACAGCTGTCTTGTGCTGGGGTCCGGGCTGCAGTCAGGGGGGGCTACTCCAAACTCCAGGGGCAGGGCAGCGCCATGGACGCTGTGGTGGAGGCCGTCACTCTGCTGGAGAATGACCACCACTACAATGCAGGTAAACACACACCCATGACTAGGGCCTGGAGTCTTTCCTAGCCAGGTCACATGGCTAGAAAAAAACACCTGGCCTCTCTGAGATCAGCAATAAGGGTCTGATAAGATAAATAGCTCCACCTATTCATCTAGTTATATTTACCTGGTACATAATTACACAATATTAACATATGGAATTACCAAATAAGTATTAATTTACCTTATACTTTTTGTTTTGTTGTAAATATCAGTAGAAACAGTACCATAGAATAAAGTGCTACCAGATTTGACTGTCAATGACACTAACCTGTATAAAATAAGGTTGATAAAGAATAGATGAAGACATGTCTCGGAGTCCTCTTGTATCTCTGCCTTCATCAGGGCGAGGCTCGGTGTTGAACGCTAAGGGCGAGGTGGAGATGGACGCCATCGTGATGGACGGGAGATATCTGGCCAGCGGAGCTGTCTCTGCGGTCAGAAAAGTGGCCAACCCTGTCCAACTGGCCAGACTGGTCATGGACAAGGTACTGTACATGCATACACACGCACACACATATTTGTTTCGAAAAAGTGTTGAACATACAGCAGTTCAGGGTATTTGGTATTTGGGGTATTTTATTACATATTTACATTCTAGTTATTTAGCAGACACTCTTATCCAGAGCGACTTACAGTTAGTTAGTGCATACATGTTCATACTTTTTTGTTTTCATACTGGTCCCCCATGGGAATCAAACCCACAATCCTGGCATTGCAAGAATCATGCTCTACCATCTGGGCTACACGGGATCCCCATTAGCTGTTGCAATAGCAGCAGCTACTCTTCCTGGTGTCCACAAGAATAGCTAAAGGACAGAACTACAGGCTCTCAAGTGGTGCAGTGGTCTAAGACACTGCATCTCAGTGCTAGAGGCGTCACTACAGACAACCTGGTTCGAATCCAGACTGTATCACAACAGGCCGTGATTGGGAGTCCCATAGGGTGGTGCACAATTGGCCCAGCGTCGTCTGAGTTTGGCCGGTCTAGGCCGTCATTGTAAATAAGAATTTGTTCTTAATTGACTTGCCTAGTTAAATAGAGGTAAAATAAAGAAAAAGAAAAAAAACTATCAAAAGGCACATGTAGCCTACATATCAATACATACACAAACTATCTAGGTCTAATAGGGGAGAGGCGTTGTGTCGTGAGGTGTTGCTTTATCTGTTTTTTAAACCAGGTTTGCTGTTCATTTGAGCAATATGAGATGGAAGGGAGTTCCATGCAATAATGGCTCTATATAATAGTGTAAGCTTTCTTGAATTTGGGGACCCAGAAAAGACCCCTGGTGGCATGTCTGGTGGGGTAAATGTGTGTGTAGTTGGTGAAACAGAAGTAAGACCTACATAGGAACATACACATAATTATATTTTGCATGGTAAGGGAGGTCAAAGCAGTGCCATAAAGCCATACATTTTAGTGCAAACTCTTCCGCCAAGGCACACTTTCCCACAGCGCTCTCTCACACATAAGCAAGTGAGGTACAGTATATTCTATACATCTTGAACATTGTTCCCCATTGATTGAGCCCCTGTTACCCATTGCAGACAAGCCATCTGTGTCTGACTGGAGAAGGTGCCAGTCAGTTTGCCCGAGCGATGGGTGTACCCGAGGTGCCAGAGGAGTCACTGATCACAGAGTATGCCCGTATGCGCTGGAAGAAGAACCTGGCAGCTGATGCCAACCCGGTGGAGTGCCAGATGTAAGATAAAGCATGCCGTTGTTTCATACTATAGAGTTGAATACATTAGCTAGATCATGAAATGGATTGTAACATGACGTGATCTATGATAGTGTGACCTGATAGAACATAGCATGGTATGATAATATTGCATGATCGATGCTAATTAAATGTTTAATTGAAGTGTGTGTGTGTCACAGGGGAAAGATGGGCACGGTAGGGGCGGTGGCCGTGGATGTGGAGGGGAACATAGCCTGTGCCACCTCCACCGGTGGTATGCTGAACAAGATGGAGGGCAGGGTGGGGGACACAGCATGTATCGGTGAGACATCTGACGTTATGTCATATGAGGTAAAGAGATGTGGAGGGGAAGTAGGAGTGCGAAAGAAAGAGTAGAGGAAGAAATGAGAAAACGACCTGCAGTTTTAACAGTATTCTAGAAAGCTGAGTTGCTTGGTGAACCCTAACCCCTGAGACGTGGAGGAATGTGTGGTGGTGTGGAGCCACTCATAAACAACCTGCTGGGTTAATGTTTCACTATGGAGATTATTACAGCCAACAGTCTGAACAACACACGTTGCTACCTCACACTCTTGGACTGCTTCATAAAGGTGCAGAAGCGCAGGCATACAGTACATACACAACGTACTGTACACACACAAACACCCACACTCAAGTGCACATGCATTTACACACATACACCGAACAGGATTTAAACAATCTATTATTTTACATGCATGTAATTGAAGAAGTGTTAAGTGGAGTCTCATGGTGAGAAATGTTCTCATGTTAATCAGTGATGCTTGTAAATCAATACACTCAGGTCGAAAATCAATGATCAACTATGCAATTCACCCAAATATCCCCATTCACTGACAGGCCTTTAAAACTGAAAAGGCACTATTAAAAGGTTAAATAGGCCAGTAAATGTACAGATATGCATATAGAGCTCGCAAGCTTGTAGTCCTAAAAAAGTAAAATTAGTTAGAAAATGCTACCTCTGGTTCGTTGGCCATTCCTATGGGAGAAATAAATGGGGAAATAATGGGGTTTTGGGATAAACGCAGAAAATAAGGCCTATGTTCTATGAGATAATGTCAGTTAACATGACCTTTATAAAAATGTTATTTAGGACGTATACAAAGGTAGGAAGCATGCATGAACTTCAACAAACACAGTAGTATAAATAAGTTGGCACAACAAAGAAACAATACTCACGGTTGAATTGAGGCACACGTTACAAACTTGATTAGGCAATCTCCAACTCCCGTAGGCCCTCCCCACTGGGCACATCACGTAATTTCAACGTGGAAATGTGGGCAATGTTTGGTTGAGACGATGATCAATGAGATTTCAACCTTTATTCCCCCACTCAAAAAGACAGCCAGAAGTTTGAATTCCCAATGTGTTATTACTATGCTTTCAACCATTTTTAAAAGCACAACCAAATTCCAATGGAATAACAATGTCAGATGTTTGGTTTAGTTGTCATCTAAATGTGTGCTATCACTGCACTTTTAACCATTTTTAAAACCTCCACAAAGTTCAAATGGCAATGCAATGTCAAATATTTTGTATTTATACAACAACTTAGTGTTATCATTGTGCTTCAAATAATAGCACAAACAAATGACTTGGACTGCAGTTGAGATTACATTAAAAGTACAAAAAGAGGTGATCCCAGAGGGGTGGTTACAGTTCTCATCCACCCACCTGATTTTTCTTTTTGCATCAATGCTGCCTGCCAGCAGTAATAGTCTCTGATTGATTGAGAGATTCAAGGGGCTATCAACATTAAGTAACATAATAGATGCAAAGCATGGAATATACAGTATAAAATCATGCACTTTGAAATTAATTTTGTAACTTTGCCCCAGAAGCATTAACCTGCAGTCGCTCCCACATCATATGGAGGAATGTACCCACCTGATTTAGGGGACACAGTGAACATTTGGGAGTTGGGTCCAATTTCATCGGAAAATGTTTCCTTGGTGTTAAATACAGTCTATAAACTAACTTAAAATGTATAAATTGATGCTTGGATTACGGGATGCCAAGGTCATATTTTTCCATATTCTGTTCCAGTTAAAGGGTTGTTCAGATTCAAATAGATTTGTGGACCATACTTTTTTAATGGCTAGCTCAGAATATATTTCCAAAAGCTGTTTAAATACACTACATGACCAAAAGTACAGTTGAAGTCAGAAGTGTACATACACATTAGCCAAATACATTTAAACTCAGTTTTTCACAATTCCTGACATTTAATCCTAGTAAAAATTCCCTTTCACTTTATTTTAAGAATGTGAAATGTCAGAATAATAGTAGAGAGTGATTTATTTCAGCTTTTATTTCTTTCATCACATTCCCAGGGGGTCAGAAGTTTACATACCCTCAATTAGTATTTGGTAGCATTGCCTTTAAATTGTTTAACTTGGGTCAAACGTTTTGGGTAGAAATCCACAAACTTACCATAATAAGTTGGGTGAATTTTGGCCAATTCCTCCTGACAGAACTGGTGTAACAGAGTCAGGTTTGTTCCTTGTTCACACAGGCTTTTTCAGTTCTGACAACAAATTTTCTATAGGATTGAGGTCAGGGCTTTGTGATGGCCACTCCGATACCTTGACTTTGTTGTCCTTAAGCCATTTTGCCACATCTTTGGAAGTATGCTTGGGGTCATTGTCCATTTGGAAGACCCATTTGTGACTAAGCTTTAACTTCCTGACTGATGTCTTGAGATGTTGCTTTAATATATCCACATCATTTTCCTTCCTCATGATGCCATCTATTTTGTGAAGTGCACCAGTCCCTCCTGCAGCAAAGCACCCCCACACCATGATGCTGCCACCCCCGTGCTTCACGGTTGGGATGGTGTTCTTCGGCTTGCAAGCCTCCCCCTTTTTCCTCCAATCGTAATGATGGTCATTATGGCCAAACAAGTTCTATTTTTGTTTCATCACAACAGAGGACATTTCTCCAAAACATATGTTCCCATGTGCAGTTGCAAACCGTAGTCTGGCTTTTTTATGGCGGTTTTGGAGCAGAGGCTTCTTCCTTGTTGAGCTGCCTTTCAGGTTATGTCGATATAGGACTTGTTTTACTGTGGATATAGACACTTTTGTACCTGTTTCCTCCAGCATCTTCATATGGTCCTTTGCTGTTGTTCTGGGATTGATTTGCACTTTTCGCACCAAAGTACGTTCATCTCTAGGAGACAGAACGCGTCTCCTTCCTGAGCGGTTATGATGGCTGCGTGGTCCTAGGGTGTTTGTACTTGCGTACTATTGTTTGTACAGATGAATGTTGTACCTTCAGGCGTTTGGAAATTGCTCCCAATGATGAACCAGACTTGTGGAGGTCTACAATTATTTTTCTGAGGTTTTGGCTGATTTCTTTTGAGTTTCCCATGATGTCGAGCAAAGAGGCACTGAGTTTGAAGGTAGGCCTTGAAATACATCCACAGGTACACCTCCAATTGACTCAAATGAAGCTTCTAAAGCCATGACACATTTTCTGGAATTTTCCAAGCTGTTTAAAGGCACAGTTAACTTCTGACCCACTGGAATTGTGGTATAGTGAATTTAAATAATCTGTCTGTAAACAATTGTTGGAATAATTACATATGTCATGCACAAAGTAGATGTCCAACTTGCCAAAACTATAGTTTGTTAACATCTGTGGAGTGGTTGAAAAATGAGTTTTAATGACTTCAACCTAAACTTCCGACTTCAACTGTATGTGGACAGCTGCTTGTCGAACATCTCATTCCAAAATCATGGGCATTAATATGGAGTTGGTTCCCCCTTTGCTGCTATAACAACCTCCACTCTTCTGGGATGGCTTTCCACTAGATGTTGCTGCAGGGACTTGCTTCCATTCAGCCACAAGCATTAATGAGGGTGGGTGCTGATGTTGGGCGATTAAGCCTGGCTCGCAGTTGGTGTTCCAATTCATCCTAAAGGTGTTCAATGGGGTTGAGGTCAGGGCTCTGTGCAGGCCAGTCAAGAATTCCACACCGATCTTGACAAACCATTTATGTATGGACCTCGCTTTGTGCATGTTGGCATTGTCATGCTGAAACAAGAAACGGCACAGAATCATCTAGAATGTCATTGTATGCTGTAGCGTTAAGATTTCCCTTCACTGGAACTAAGGGGCCTAGCTCGAACCATGAAAAACAGCCCCAGACCATTATTCCTCCTCCATCAAACGTTACTGTTGGCACTATGCATTGGGGCAGGTAGTGTTCTCCTGGCATCCGCCAAACCCAGATTTGTTGGTCGGACTGCCAGAGAACACGTTTCCACTGCTCCAGAGTTCAATGGCGACGAGCTTTACACCACTCCAGCTAACACTTGGCATTGCTTGTGTGGCTGCTTGACCAAGGAAACCCATTTCATGAAGCCCCCGACGAACAGTTCTTGTGCTAACATTGCTTCCAGAGGCAGTTTGGAATTTGAATGTGCTTCAGCACTCAGAGCGCCGTTCTGTGAGCTTGTGTGGCCTACCACTTCGCGGCTGAGCTGTTGTTGCTCCTAGACGTTTACACTTCACAATAACAGCACTTACAGTTGACCGAGGCAGCTCTAGCAGGGCAGAAATTTGACGAACTGACTTGTTGGAAAGGTGGCATCCTATGACGGTGCCACGTTGAAAGTTACTGAGCTCTTCAGCCAAATCCACTATTTTTGTCCACATACTTTTGTGTATATGTAGTTTATTATAGAGATCAGTCCTTTTTCGGAGCCCAGATAATAGAGGTGTTCACGGATCCACCTGTACCCGAATACCAGATCCGGGACACGAGCGGTCCGGATCCAGAATTCTAAATAATGTCACCGGTCTGGGTCGGATCTGGGTCGGATCAATCTCGAATTGTCACGGGTCTCGGGTATGTGTAATTTTAACTGACTAGTTCAGAAGGGCCCGTACAGACCCACATATTGGACCTGGGAAAACCTTTACCTCCAAAGTCTTTCCCTCTTTATGAATTTGTTAATTTTATCCAGGACCGTTTACCTTGCCATATATATTTTGAAATCTCAATATGAATTGTATCCCCATAGACAGAAGGGGGAGCCATGGGAAGCATTGAAGTACAGAAATTCAGCCGTACACAAATTCAGATATTCTGCCGGTTAAAGCAACTGGGATATTATTCCATCTTTTGAGGTCAGATTGAATTGATTTGAGAGTTTTGTTAAAGTTTCTGGTAATGGTTTTATGGAGCAGAGCGGATATTGCCTGTTATAACTATGGCTGAGGGATTGGCATATAATATTTTAATCATATTAATGAAATTGGCGCCAATTCCCATATGTTAGAAGACCGACCCGAAATATGACCATTCTAGTCTATTAAAAGCTTTTTCTGCATCGAGAGAATGCAGCCCAAGGAGCAGTCGTTTCTGATGAAGCATCTTAAGATATGTAATAGTCAACGAAGGTTATCCGAGGATAAGCGCTTTTTAACAAAACCGCTTTGGTCCGAGTGACCAATTTTGTCTTGAGATGGGACGAAAATGTTGTGGAAATTCACCACTAAGGACTCAAATCATAGTAAATGAAGCCATCTTTATTATCACGCCGGAGAGGTTCATAAACTCAATACAAGCCTGAAGAAACTCCAAAGGGGATGTTCTTTATGTCAGTTTATACTGCTACACAAACAAGTCATATAAGCATGGTTGGTTCCTGCATGTGACTGACTGATACCACACCAGGCTTCTTATATTGAAACATATATTGTATCACTCCTTTTAGTTCCCAGAGCAATGTTCTGGCCGTACAGCCAGTTTGTCTACAAATTGGTATATTGGATTCACGTCTCCATCTCAACCAAAAACCAAAGTTAAAGAATAGGACAAAATCTAATCTAATCAAACTTTAAATGACATTGTTTCAAAGGTTCAAATTCAAAATGTTATACAAGGTTTGTTGAAAATTGGTAGCATCATTCTGTGGTTGAAATTTCAACCTGAAAACAACAGTTTACGTTGATTACTTTTATCAAATCCAATGTATTTTCCATGTAGATTACATTGAAACAATGTTGATTCAACCAGTTTGTGCCCAGTGAGTTTTTTCCCCCCTCCATTTTGGAAACTCACCTGACACCCAAGGGGAGAGCACCAAAGAGGTGATTGGCCAGAATTCAGGAGCAGAGATTGGCTAACTGGCTTGTCAATAAAATACCCTTAAAGGTGCAGAGCATTTTTTACATTAGGTTTGTTTGCACCTTTTTATTTTTGGTACTTGTAAAGATCATTCTCTAAAATGTAGTCTATTCTATTGTTTACCTCACCATCTAGTGGCTCAAAGTGGAAACTGCACCCTCAGACAACCAGACGTTACAACTATTCTAGACTTGATAGCCTGGCTGTAGCAATAATATAAGCAAGGTTTCCACCCCACTTCAACCAATCCATCAGTTTGTAATTGTCAAATTGGTAATTATCTACGGAAGACTGACTTTTCAAGTATTCCAACAGGTTTTAAGACCACATGAAAGTCAATACATGTAGGGGATTTTTCTCTCTTATAGTGTGTGAAGAGCAGGCTGTGTGTGTGTGTGTGTGTGTTTCAGGGTGTGGGGGTTATGCTGATAACAAGGTGGGAGCAGTGTCCCCCACGGGCCATGGTGAAGCCATCATGAAGGTCACTCTGGCTAGACTCATCCTGTTCCACATGGAGCAAGGTAACACACACACACGATTTATACAACTGAATGATTGATAAACTGATGATAAACATTCAACCCTCTATTTATACCCTCATCCATGTATTAAGCCACCCTGGTGTGTGTGTGTGTCCCCTGCAGGGCGCAGCGCGGAGGCAGCAGCAGACGAGGCCCTGGCCTATATGAAGGAGAGGGTGGGGGGTCTGGGGGGAGTGGTGGTGGTGGACCCCCAGGGTGGATGGTCTGTTCGCTTCAGCAGCCTGCAGATGACCTGGGCCGCAGCCCAGCAACAAACGCTCCACTATGGCCTGTACACTGGAGAACACTTCACACAGAACATAGACAACCCCTACTAACATACACCACTTCAACTAATGTGTTGAGAGACTAGAAGATCACTGCTAACACACTCAGATAAACAATTCATAGAAAGCACTGAATTTACATTTTTCAGTCCAATAGACTCTTACCATAACTGTGTTTTTAGCAATCAGTATTATTTCAATGTTTTTTAATCCTTAGATCAATGCTCATATCTAGAGCCAGTATTTGGAAAGTGTTGATCAACTGCCAAATGTAAATATTAAGGAATAAAGCCTGTTTTAAAAACAAACATAGGCTATCCTTTCTGAGGAGTCCTTAAGAGCCATGATTGTTGATGGCATGCATAGATACAATGACTCATGGAGTGCGTGTCCCTCACATGTACTGTGGCTGGCGAAGGTCTTGTAACACTTGATTTACTCCACTAGATGGTGCAGAATATCAGGATTGTCGGAAGGTTATTTTACATAATTTGCTTTGGTTGGTTTCTGTCGGATCTCCGTATCTCGATAGTCTCTATAATGTAAGGGTGTAGTTGGGTTCCCGAATTCAGACGGAACCATTCTGTTTCATCTCAATAGTCTGAAGTGGTGTCCTCTGCCAGACTTCTCTCCTTCCCCTGCCTGGTTTAACAATTTACCAAAAAATCCAGTCTGCTCTAATCAGTACTGATGATGTAAAGGAGACAGAGAGATGATGCCATGTGTCGTCACCTAAAATGGGGTAGATTTAATGGAGAAAGGACAGGTGTGGTACAAAAGGGGTCTGAAGGTGCTTTGGGTGTCAACATCACTCACTCTGCCAATACCCCCATTGTACATTACTGCTATGAGTACAAACACAGAACCTCTCCTCTGACAGTCAAGACTGCTCTCCTACCCTTTCACCAGCTGGTTTGTTTCCTAAACACCACTTTGGAAATAGGGGGCGAGATGCATGGGCATCTTACAGTTCTCTCTGTGTATGTGTGTGTACAAAAATATTGATTTGCTGTTTTCCTATTCATTTCTACTATCTGACCCAAAATTACAATTTTTTTATTAAGCTACTATTCTAAATTATTCAGTAGTATACCACTGCTCAATGCTCAGGGCATTGGTCATCACAGATTTCATAGGACAGGTGCAAACTATAGAGTGACACATTGCAGAGGGGTGAGTTTAAGTGAAATCGTCAACTCCCCATTTTAATTTTAATGTAGCTTACAATAAAAGATAACGGATGAACGTGCTATTCTGGAGCTTTGGAACACCTGAGGACAGTTGGAGGTCATGGGATGGATGGCAAAGGAAGGACGCGCGCAAGGTAACGAAAGTGAGCAGGCTATTTCCCCGTTGATGCGCACAGTCCGGTCAGCCATTGGTCAGCTCTGCCAGAAAAGGGGAGGTACTCGAGTCCAGAAATCTTCATAGAAAAACTCCAGACTGACAGACGGCAAAAAGGCTGACAGCTCGAAAAAGACGGGGGACAAGGACGCTTTTACCCGGCAAGTGTCCCCTCAGACAATTTTAACATTTTGCATTTTTCTACATCCATACCTTACAGCCTGGTTAGTGTATTTGTCTAGATACTTTGCTGGGGTTATAGTGAACTTTTATTCGAAGACAACTGAACTGCCTCGACTGTGAACGTTGTGTCCGGGAGGATTGGAATTGTCCGAGACCGACGGTGGGAAAAATCCAACAAGGAGAATGATTTTATCGCAGCATGATACTGGCGATTGTCTGTTCTTGCAAACACCACAGTAAACGATCTATCACGAAATATCGGGCTGCCAGTACCGCGAAAGCGGAGAGTTTATTGGTCCCGGACCAACATAACTTGCCGTTTTCACGCAGTTAACTTTTCACCTTTTCGTGGATGAGGTGAAGCGGTAAGTAGTCTACAGTGTGTCCAAAGTCATTTAGGCTAGCTGTTGGAAGAGGCGCAATTTAGCCCATTCTTTCTCCAGGGAGGAAAAATATTCTCGGCTGTTCCCCTGGGATGTAATTGCGGTCCCAGGCAAGTTCAATGGCTCTGTAATACTCCGAGAATAGCAAGCCATTCATGGCTGGAAAAAAACACTTATTTTATTATGCAGACAAGACTATCATTGTATCTTTAGAAACAAATGAAATCAATACAAACAAATCTTGATTAAAACTCAAAATTGCACCATTATTCAGGGGTAAATAGGGTGCTAGTTACAGCTGACTTGCAAAGAAAAAAAGGGACTCTGTAAGACTGCAAACATTAAGCAACCTTACCCCCAAGTTATAGATGGGGCTCTGGTACTACTTATTTTAGTTATACCTCCAAATGTGTTTATATAACTCCCTCCTTAAAACACTTGACATAGCCTATATTTGGGCATGACATGATTTTTCACCTCCTGAAGAGCGATAGTTGTGCTGTAAGGGTTGTTTAATGGGGTTGTAAAGGGAAGCTCTTTCTTTGTGTGAGAGCCTGTTTGTGTTGATCTAAACTCTCCTTCTGTCTGAGGAGGGGTCTCTGGCTGGCTCAGCTCACAGGACCGTTGCCATGGAGATGATAGGAGCACTTCCTGTCTCAGAACATGCCAGGTCATGGAGTTTATGCTGGGCCAGGGAGTGTGAGTTAGACATTCTTCTTTCACTGTGGAGACACACACAGAGAGACGCACACTCACAAAAATGTATTCACGAACAAGAGAACATACAAGCACAGCCTACACATCATCTCTCTCTCTCACTCACTCACTACACACACATGCAAACACGCTTCACCCATTAAAGGCCCTGTGCGGTCAAGAATGTGATTTTTCCTGTGTTTCATATATATTTCCACACTGAGGTTGGAATAATACTGTGAAAATTATGATTATGCCCTTTTAGTTTAAGAGCTGTTTGAAAAGACCGCCTGAAATGTCAGCCTGTTTTGGTGGGATGGAACTTTGGCCTTCCATGGTGACATCACCTGGCGGTATATTAGTTAATATACCAATAAGAAAGAGAGATCCAAACCTCTCTGCCAATAACGGCTAGTTTTCCCCTCCCCACAGACCACTCCCAGACAGTCCTAGCTAAATTCTTGCTTGAGAAATTGCTAATAGCTAAACCCTATTTGTTTATTTTTGACCATATTAATAGAAAACAATTACACTAAGGTACTTAATGTTTACCCAGAAATGATTTGATATTGAGATGAAACGGCTGCATTGGACCTTTTAGTTTAGAACCACCATCCATGACTGACTGTTAGTGTTCTCTGTCAAGCTTAGCATTATTTGGGAAAGTGTTCTGCTCTACTTGTATTGGGATCACGGGCAGCAGGACATTAACACTCTGGTTGACCTTTGGGAGTTAGCAGTGTTAATCAGTGTTCTGGTGTCATGGCTCACCGGTCCTGTTAGTGATCCCGATCGTGCTCGGAATGCCGGTGTTCCGATTCAGTCCCGGCGGAGTCCTGTCCCAAGGTCATCTGACTGCCAACCTGGGGCCTCTCTGAGTTTCTCGGAAAAAGCTAGTGTGAGAAAAGTTGAATGGGAGAGAGGGTAGGGTTAAGGGGGCGAGGTCTGTGCTATCAGATAGGGTATGAAAACACATGTGACTGAACCGAAGAACTGAGCTGAACACACAACCCTGGCAGTTTGACAACCACAAGCCTTCATCGCCTTTAGGAGAGTGAAGGACATAAGAGACTTCAAAGTTAAGGAATGGGAAGGTCATAAGCCTACGTAGGCAAGGAGTGTGGAGGTCATCAGTCATGATACACTCTTAGAAAAAAAGGTACTATCTAGAACCTCTTTGGCTGTCCCCATAGGATAACCCTTCGAAGAACCCTTTTTGTTCCAGTTAGATCCCATTTTGAGTTCCACGTAGAACCCTTTCTACAGAGGGTTCTACAAGGAACCCCAAAGAGTTCTACCTGGAACCAAAAAGCCTTCTACTATTGTGATTGCCGAAAAACCCTTTTGGAACTCTTTTTTCTAAGAGTGTAAGGGACTAGTGTTGAGGTTACAGCAGAGCGGCTATGAGCGTGGCTGAAGGTTGTTTGTGTTAAAGCAGAAGATAGTGGCCGGAATAATATTCTGCCAAGCTAGGTAGTATGAAGGTCATAAACCTGCATAGCCAAGGAGTATGGATGTCATAAGCCTGCATAGCCTAATAGCATGTTGTTTATAATCACGCCTAGTGTCACGGAGTTCTGTAGACGGTCCTGTTGTAGGAAGCCTGTCAGCAGGAGCCAGTGATAGGGAGAGTTTGTGTTGGCCCCCTTACTCCTCTTGTGAGGTCTGCTATGCAGCACTGATTTATGTCTTTTTGTGTGTGTGTGTGTGTGTGTGTGTGTGTGTGTGTGTAATTGTTACAGGTGTTTGAGTGTGTCTGCCAACAGGCAGGCAAAAGAAATGTGGCTCAGCGTGATTTTAGGTGGAATGCTTTGATGATTGAGACCCTTGATCCAAGCAAGAATTAGGGTTCTCCGTCCAGTGTGTGTGTTCTATTCCGAGGGTGACCCAGAGCTCACAGAACCTCAGACATAGAACACTATCAACTCACCACTTTTCCATACCAGCTTATTTGCAGTAAAGTTCTCAGGCATACATTGCCGTTCAGTCTGATACTGTTGAAGCTAATGTTAACCCTTTCACTGTATCCCATTACCTTCTATATCACACTACTCTGTCTTCTGTGGGAGGAGTCATAACCTTGGCGTGACTTTGACATCTTCCACAGAGGGGGAACTCGCGTTTAAAGGGCGGGACCTTTGATACGGTTTGTTAACATTTACAGGTCACACTGCCCTCTGTTCGTGACACACATTTACACATTTGATTTGATTTATGATGCCGGCTCATAAAGGACACATGGAATTACAACACACACATAAGCCATTACATATGGGATATTTTAACAGGAGAGGTTTTGGACCTATGAGTTCAGTGGGAATGTTCAGTCTTGAAGTGTGAGGCAGGCTACTGTATGGAAATAAAACTGGAAGATGGTGCTTCCCACCCTTCCCCCTCTCTCTCTCTCTATCCCTCCCTCCCCCATCTCCCTTCGCTCTTCTGTGTGCTCGCCGGTTGCCAAGTGCTAAGAATCCGGGGAATGTGGGATTGCAGTATTCTGATAAAGTTTGCTTTGTTCCCTCCGTGACCTAACCACTGGGAGGGAGGCTGGGAGTCTCAGCCAGAGCAGTGCCGTGGTTCACACATACACACACATTATATAATTACACACACAAATACACACATGTACTGTTTACAGACACAGACACACCCGGCCATGCTAGTGATGGTATCACAGCTGAAGAAATGTAAAAGAAACAGACATTCCAAGGACATTAGACCAACAGTAACGCACGTAAACTGTCCGCTCAATGTGAAATAGTTAGTTGGCTCGCATGGCGGAGAAGGGTTAGGTGATGGGGGCACACAGAATAACAATAGAATGTAGTGATGCATTCCTCACCTTATCTCTTCACAGCATACACATGTAATTACATGTAGAGACACACACACACACACACACACACATCTATTCCCCTACATACAGGCACACACCAGTGTGTATGATAAACACACTGGCAGGAAGTCTGAATTTTGGTTGTTGGGGATCAAATTTGGAAAGGTCACTGGGAGAGAGTTCTACAGTGCAGACACACTGCTTTACGTGTGAAGGAGCAATCGTTAAATTTCACTCCGTGTGTGTGTGTGATGGCTAAACAGAAGCCCTGTGTGGTGTTTACATGGTAAATATGACGCCAGTACATTGTGTGTGGGGGCTGCCATCGTGGAATGTCACATGCTGACAGAACAACAGAGAAAGAAAGGCAGAGACAACATACTGGAGACTAGTGACTGTGAGCTGGTAGACCAGTAACCCTGTACTGGACTCCAGCTCTGCAGCTACAGAGCCAAGTTTGTTGAAGATTTTGACATGCGCCATGTTAACACCAATTTTCCCAATACAATGGCATTGCATTTAGAATGTTGTGGGACCTTTGTTGCTGACATGGAGACAGTTGGCCAAACTGAACTTTTGCTGTACCACAGGTGGCCGGTGGCATCTTAAATTGGGAGGACGGGATCATAGTAATGGCTTGACAACGGAATCAATGGAATGGCATCCAGCGTATCAGTCACATGGTTTCACTGGGTTTGATACCACTCCATTCCAGACATTATTATGAGTCGTTCTCCCCTCAGCAGCCTCCTGTGAGCTGTACATATGACTATGCTGTATGTTACTAAAACATGCAAGTAATGCCCAGTGTTTGGTTTTAGCAGTGTCCATATACCCTCCCCAGGACAGCTGGCAGTATGGGCTACTGTAAACATCCTTGACTGAAAGCTGGTGTTTCATATAGGGCTTTCAGTCGGATGTTTGCAGCAGCCAACTGCTATTATCATCGCAAACACTATACAGATATTTTTACATGGTGACAACTGTTATAGCCATCACTATTAGGGTTATATAGAGTCAACTGTGTTTGCCATAAATACATAGAGGCTTTTACTATGCATGCACATAGAGCCACACAAATTTGATCAATTAAATCCAAGGATGTTTAGGGGAGCACACCCCGTTTCAGCACTCTGGATATCTCTGCATGACAGGCCAGCCCCAGTGGACTTCAAATAGCGATGGGTCTCTATTCTCTTAGATCAGTTAGATGGCTTCCTTTACCGTGTCCTCTTTCCATTATGACCACTGAGAAGTGAACGAACTGGAGAGACACACACCCTGCTACTTTCCCCTACACGGTCTCTCTGATGATTGTGCCCAAAGGACTTCAGAAAAACAGAGTGGGAGAAAAAGGGAGGAGAGGAAAGGACTGTTCATTCCAGTTGGGAGGAGAGCGGAGGAGTGGCAGGGGCGGGGTGAGTGAAAACCAGACACTACTTTCTTTATCTACTGCCTTTCCTGACCACTGATCTCCAAGGACATGAAAAGCCAAAGAAACACAATGAAACCTGTCAAGTGCTTTTACCAAACCGTGTTCTTGAAGGGAAGGAGACAAGGAAAGTACGCTGTTGATGAGTATTGAGACACAGTCGTGTAAAGTTAAGGATTATGGTAGTCTGATCTGTGGGTAAGGGTGAATTCTAACTTCCAACCTATGACCTCCGGGTTTCAGGCAGTGTAAACATCCTACACTCTCAGCGGCGCCCTCTAGTAGCCGGGAGTGGGATGTTTGCGCTGCCTGACTCGGGAATGCTCCTGCAATACCGCAGAGCACTTTGGGAATGCCGACCAAGGCAGAGCAGGAAATGGGGAGGGGAAGCCATCTGATTTGCTGTGACCTTGGCCATATCTGCTCCGGTGGGACAGGACCACCCATCACACAACAGACACGCTACAGGAAACGCACAACACACAATATACGTGCACACGATCATACACATATTTGCACATCCACGCCCTGCACATACTGTATCCACTCCAGGACAGTTCCACTTAAATATAAAGGAAATGTACAATGCTTTGTCATTTTTGTCCCTAAACAAATACAGGCACTATGAACTATCTATGAAGACCAGACTGTGTATGTACTCTATCCAGTATGTAAAGCCTGGTGCCAGTATAGAATTGAATCTATTTTCCTGCCGTCACAGATAGACCAGTCCTGATGTAATGTTATACATAGGTCTGCTGATCTAATGGATCATCACCCTCTGCTATGTGTTGACTGAAGCCTATGGTATGTTAAATGGCTGTGGGAGGCACAAAGTACAGAGGAAGTCAACGCACAAACCATTGTGTGATTGTGATTGCCCAAGAGGAAGTAGTTATAAATACCTTCAGATGACCCCACGGAGAGACACACACACAGCCCTCTCCATGTCTCCTACCATTCCTCCGTGGGATGGGTTAGCTTTACTGCCCTGGTTCTACTGTTATTACTCCCTAACCCCTAACCTTCTCTCTCTCGCTCTCTCCAATGCCGACATCACAGGAAGAAATGGAAGCCTTTCCTTCATTCAGACTCTAGAGGGTGTCCTGTCTCCATGGTTTGAGGCAGTGTTGAATATGCAGTAATGCCTTTCCCTTCAATTCAAAATGAGGTTAGCCTTGCATACATAGATAGAGGACTCATCTTTATATCTGTGCCATTATAGCGTCTTTGGCTGCATGGGCATCGCCATTGAGGCTACAACCCATAGGACTTACCACCCAGTTGACTACTTTGACTGCTTTAAAATGGAGTAAGCATGGTGGAAAGTAGGTTTGGGCAGTATACCGTGTATACCGGAAAATACAATGGGTTGGTTTTTCAATAAGTTTTTACATTTTGTAGCTACTTTTTATGTAAATACCTGCAGTCAACTTGTGCAATACTTTAGGAGATGAAGCAGATCGAGTTCTTAAGTTAACCTCTCACATTATTTGACATGGTTCCCTAGAATATCAATATCTGTTAAATTCATCTAAACAAACAAACTCTGCATTAGAACTAACCCTGGAAGTAGCTAGCTAGCCAACTTTAGCCAGTTAGCTTGGGTGCTTGGTTTAGGACAAGCATGCATTGGCAGGCAAGCTGCAGAAGGATGTTTCCCCATTGTTTAGCAGTGTTGTAATTTTGACAGCCAATGAGCTAAAAAAGTTTGAGAGGGTTTATCTAATGTTCCTTCGTTAGATTTGAGCTCATCTTGCCCTGGCTAGCATTTAGTTGTTGATCTTGTTGATGTGCATAACAGGGGGAGAGAGCGAGCCTACCTTCTCATGGTTATTTGATCAATAGGACTGTAAAGTTCAGCCATAAGAGGACTCCTCTGGTGTTTATATATTTGCAGAAATACATTCAGGTGTATTTTGTGACTTTTGGCAAATATGTTCTAATGATCTAAAGTTGTGCTGTTGCAACTGCCTGTAAACACACAGTCCAGTTCAAAGTGAATGATGGTAGGCCCGTGTGGCAAATGGCTTGTTTGTATAAAGGACTATTGTAGTTCTGATTGGCTATAGTTCAACGGTCTGTGTAGACTCTGGTCATGGACGAGACAGATGTTTTTATTAGGTTTTATTTAATGTAGTGTCTATTAATTGCCCAAACGCAAGGCCGCTTTCCCACTCTATATTGCTGTATAATTTTCACAAATGCCTTAGTATACGTAATTCCTAAACATTCTAAGAATTTATGAAAATGTGAAAATGAGTGTTAGCTTGTTAGAAAATGTTTAAAAAGTGTCATATGCTTCCTGGGAGTGTATATGAACAGACTTGAATAAGATTTAATTTGGCTAAAATGCTGTCTGTTCCACTTTAAGTTATTGGCTGAATTAATACGTTGATGGGGCATCATATTGTGCTAGCTTTCTGCTGTGTGAGAAGTCAAAGCCCTTTGTATGACTTATCTGTATCTTGATTTCCTTACGTTTTTTTAAAAAATCCTCTCCGTTCTTAGCCTGTCTGCTCCTCCCCCGTCTTCTCAGAGCAGAGCAGGCAGGCCCGTTGCCCTAGCGACTCCGGACTCCACACAGACACAGCGTGTACACATGCTGCTCTAGAGCCAGTACTGTTCTTCCTTCAGACAAGCATGCCTCAACTTTGTTCATTTGCACAATGTCTCTCCTTCACATTTGCTTATAAATGGTATAAACTCCCCAAAAAATTATATTTGGTAGCTCCTACCTAATATAAGTACAACTTTATGAGCTGGATTGCTTGTCTGTGCTCGTTATCATATTTAGCTGGCAGCCTAAATGGAAAATTGCTATTATTTGTGCTAATTATGTTAGCATTCTGGTAATAGACTCCCAGTGGGCTTTTTTAGTTTTTTTTGGCCCGTAATACCATAAGTACTGGGATGAGAGGACGGTGTGACAATATGAATATCTGGATACCGCCCAAACCTAGTGGAAACCCTCAATGGTGCTGCCCATGCTAAAATTGCCTTTTGGCCACTAGAGGCCTCTATTATTCTCTATGCTTGCAGATCACACATTGCATCGGAAGTACCATAGAATTGCTGTCTTCTATATTATCCAGAATGACTATAGGCCTGATTCCACATTGAACACTGTGCTTCTCTTCCCTTGACTCACTCTTGCAGGTCTTAAAAGACTGCAGAGGTGTAAGCATGGTGATAGTTCCAGATATTCAAATAGGGTACAGGTGAGAGTTTCTGTGTTTAGTATGTGTGCTTAGTAAACATTGTAATAACAGTAAAAATGTAATTTGTTTGATCTAACAATTGTTTTCTATTGTTGCAGATTGCAAATGTTCAGTGTATTTTGAATATGATGAATAAAGGCTATACTTAACCACAATGTTCTCTTGTCAAATGAATAAGGTGTGTGATTTATCTAAATGAGAATGAAACAGTCATGGGTTAACTATCATCCTCAACTCTTTTGGTGCTATTGATTTCACTTGGACTGTTTAGGGGATTCACATGCTTTCTCTCTCTATTCCAGTCTTTATTTCACTGCTTGTCTCTCTGCCACGAGGAACTGAAACCTGGGTCACGTAGAGCTGACCTGGGGATTTCTGCGGTCAATGAACAGCTGGCTGAGCCACCTCTCTCACACAAACACACACACATACAATGCTGTTATACACTGCGACATTAACACAGTCACACACAAAAATAACATGTACTTCGGACAGCTGGAGAGGCAGGATTACGTGAGTGTTGTGATAAAGTGTTGGATCACAACAACAGTCTGACCAAGAAGGGTCAAAGGTCAACCAAGCACATTGCGGTTGTGTGTGTGTGTGTGTGTGTGTGTTATTCCACCTCGTGTGAACCCACTTAACCACATATCATTGATACATTCATTCATGGTCAACTCAAATAAAGTTGCATTCTCAAATACTGTGTTTGTTTTCACTTCCCTTTCTGTGCCGTAGAAAGCAGAAGTTCTCTAAGTAACAACTCGTTTCGACCTCAGACTGAAACATACACCAAAATGTAAATAAGTCCAGTTTCGTCTGAGAAACTCAGGATGCCTTTTTTAAATATAGAGAGGTTATAGTCTCTCGAGACAGACAGCTCAAGTGAAATGTGGTTTTGGGTGCAGAGATTAAAGGTCATCCAATCCAACCATAATACTGTGTGTTGTATTTTATTATGTTGTGCAATGTTCATGAGAAGGGGATGATTAATATATATATATTTGATCTTTATTCAACTAACCTTTATTTAATATATACAGTGGGGAGAACAAGTATTTGATACACTCCCGATTTCGCAGGTTTTCCCACTTACAAAGCATGTAGAAGTCTGTAATTTTTATCATAGGTACTCTTCAACTGTGAGTGACGGAATCTAAAACAAAAATCCAGAAAATCACATTGTATGATATTTAAGTAATTAATTTGCATTTTATTGCATGACATAAGTATTTGATACATCAGAAAAGCAGAACTTAATATTTGGTACAGAAACCTTTGTTTGCAATTACAGAGATCATACGTTTCCTGTAGATCTTGACCAGGTTTGCACACACTGCAGCAGGGATTTTGGCCCACTCCTCCATACAGACCTTCTCCAGATCCTTCAGGTTTCGGGGCTGTCGCTGGGCAATATGGACTTTCAGCTCCCTCCAAAGATTTTCTATTGGGTTCAGGTCTGGAGACTGGCTAGACCACTCCAGGACCTTGAGATGCTTCTTACGGAGCCACTCCTTAGTTGCCCTGGCTGTGTGTTTCGGGTCGTTGTCATGCTGGAAGACCCAGCCACGACCCATCTTCAATGCTCTTACTGAGGGAAGGAGGTTGTTGGCCAAGATCTCGCGATACATGGCCCCATTCATCCTCCCCTCAATATGGTGCAGTCGTCCTGTCCCCTTTGCAGAAAAGCATCCCCAAAGAATGATGTTTCCACCTCCATGCTTCACGGTTGGGATGGGGTTCTTGGGGTTGTACTCATCCTTCTTCTTCCTCCAAACACGGCGAGTGGATTTTAGACCAAAAAGCTCTATTTTTGTCTCATCAGACCACATGACCTTCTCCCATTCCTCCTCTGGATCATCCAGATGGTCATTGGCAAACTTCAGACGGGCCTGGACATGCGCTGGCTTGAGCAGGGGGACCTTGCGTGCGCTGCAGGATTTTAATCCATGACGGCGTAGTGTGTTACTAATGGTTTTCTTTGAGACTGTGGTCCCAGCTCTCTTCAGGTCATTGACCAGGTCCTGCCGTGTAGTTCTGGGCTGATCCCTCACCTTCCTCATGATCATTGATGCCCCACGAGGTGAGATCTTGCATGGTGCCCCAGACCGAGGGAGATTGACCGTCATCTTGAACATCTTCCATTTTCTAATAATTGCGCCAACAGTTGTTGCCTTCTCACCAAGCTGCTTGCCTATTGTCCTGTAGCCCATCCCAGCCTTGTGCAGGTCTACAACTTTATCCCTTACACAGCTCTCTGGTCTTGGCCATTGTGGAGAGGTTGGAGTCTGTTTGATTGAGTGTGTGGACAGGTGTCTTTTATACAGGTAACGAGTTCAAACAGGTGCAGTTAATACAGGTAATGAGTGGAGAACAGGAGGGCTTCTTAAAGAAAAACTAACAGGTCTGTGAGAGCCGGAAGTCTTACTGGTTGGTAGGTGATCAAATACTTATGTCATGCAATAAAATGCAAATGAATTATTTAAAAATCATACAATGTGATTTTCTGGATTTTTGTTTTAGTGTATCTAGTGTATCTATGATAAAAAATGACAGACTTCTACATGCTTTGTAAGTAGGAAAACCTGCAGAATCAGCAGTGTATCAAATACTTTTGATCCATTTTCTACAGTAGTGGTGTGTTGATGTATGTCCATTAATCTTTTCCTTTTTATTTTACATATGTTATCTTCAAGGTCACGTGTGTGTTTATACACATTCTAAATGTCACTCTGATTTATTACATGGAACTGTAATAAATCGGATTAACCGCATCATATGCACCCCTTACAAATAACTAGTAAATACAATGTGTTAGAGATTGGCCCATACAATGAAATGTTTTCTCTTACAAATGTGTGGATGTGATGTGAGGTGAGGATGATGATCACACCAACTCTTACAGTTTTTCTCAATTGTTTACACACAAATACTGGTACTTGAGACACAATGACCACAACATGTAACTCATGCACCAACCCCCTGAACCAATTCTGCTAAACTACAAGCACAATTCCTGCTTTACACTCAAATTGCAGTTCTAAAACACACTTTTTTCAAAACACTACACACAATTCTTTGCATTTGGCACAATTTTCATGCAGAAAATCTCTTGTTTTCACAATGAACACACTGCCATTCAAATATGCACACTGACTCATCACATGGGCAAACACCCGTCACACAGATTTACAATTAGCAATCAGAGCTTTAGCATAAAAGGGCAACAGGTGAGCTCTTCTGTTTTGGTGCAATGAATGCCAACATTGGAAACAGAGGCAGAGCCAGAGGAGTGAGAGTAAGAGGAGGAGGACGGGGAGGACGAGGAAGGCCAAGGACCGTAATCTCTGATGAGATCCGAGCCACTTTGGTTGATCATGTGGTCAACCATGGTCTAACAATGAGGGAGGCTGGGCAAAGAGTACAGCCAAATTTGAGCAGGTACACTGTAGCATCCATCACCTGGACTTTCCGAAATGAGAATAGGTAAGAAATCTACTCTCACTAGAAAATTGCAGTACTGCATATCAATACAGTACTCAATGAGTACAGTAGTACAGTATTGCCTGTGGACTGTTCTGTAGGACTGTAAAAATAAAGTATGTTTCAAGTATTTGGGAAATGTATTCCTACTTTGTATTTACAGTATTTTACTATTTGTTTGGCAGAACTGAAAGATTACCAACACAAGGTGGTCGGGAACGTGTTGTCTCCTGAACAGGAAACTGAAATCATGAAGATGGTCCTAGAAAATAACGCCATAACATTACGGCAAATACAAAGAAAAATAATAGAAAACAATGAGATATTTCAAAATATTGATAGGGTAAGCTTATCAACACTGGACCGTGTCATCTCAGGATGAAGCAGGTCTACAGGGTGCCATTTGAAAGCAATTCAGAAAGAGTCAAAGAATTGCGATATAACTATGTGCAAGTGAGTCCTATACAATCCCACAATTGATGCATACTCTCAACACTGTATAAATTATACATATTTTAGTATTGTAATCATAATGATTGTGCTTCACAATAGTGACCACTCCATGTCTATTTCTGATATTGTCATGTGTGTTTCAGAGAGTCCTTGAGCTAGAGGTGGCTGCAGTGGAGCACCAGTTCATCTTCATTGATGAGGTTGGATTCAACCTCACAAAAAGACGAAAGAGGGGAAGGAATATCATCGGCCAGCGTGCCATTGTTCAAGTCCCTGGCCAGCGCGGAGGGAACATCACAATGTGTGCAGCGATTACCCACCACGGCGTCATCCATCACCATGCTACCCTTGGCCCCTACAACACCGCCCATCTGATCACATTCCTGGACACCCTACACAACACACTCATTCCACCAGATCAGGTAGATGGCCCAGAGCAGCTCAGGTACGTTGTCATTTGGGACAACGTAAGTTTCCACAGGGCTGCTCTGGTTCGTAACTGGTTCACTGCCCACCCACGCTTTTTAGTTGTTTATCTCCCTCCATATTCTCCATTCCTCAATCCTATTGAGGAATTTTTTTCTGCCTGGAGATGGAAAGTGTATGACCGAAATCCACAAACGCGTATACCTCTTCTCCAAGCTATGGAAGACGCATGTGGAGATATAGCAGCTGATGCTTTTCATGGCTGGAATCACCATGCTAGGCGATATTTCCCCCGCTGCTTGGCCAGGGAAAACATTGCTTGTGATGTGGATGAGGTGCTGTTGCCAGACCGCAACAGAAGAGAGGATACAGCATAGTTAACTGTATACATTAAATTCTTCTGTTTTGTATGTAGACCACTGTATGTGCAACTTTGTGTTGGTTGGGAATGGGATGTACACTGTGTACATTGTTTTTGTGGGAAAAATAAAAAATATTTGTTACCGTGTATTTGTGTGTTCTAAGTATAAAAACAATATTCTCAAATATTTTACTACACACTTATGTATGTACTGTCTGTAGTAATGGCAACACTGAACCAAAAAAATGCCTAAGTCATTATGATAAATGGAGAAGAAGTGTTTTCCATTCATCATAGTGTTTTACATTGAGCACATCAGTGTTCAACTGGTTCTTATAAATGTCTATTCATATGATGGTTTGTGTGTGTCATTTGAAAACAAAATACCCTTTTGATAAGAAATAACATTGTTTTGAATGTAAAGTTTCATTTTGCTGGAGAATTGAGGGGTTTTGCCCATTGTGTGTGTGTTTTTTGATTTGTGTGTAGAGTTCTGAGAATATGAGGCATGCTTTCAGAAAATGTGTGTAAACAATCGAGAAAAACTGTAAGAGAAATCCCTGGAGCCCACTGGTGGTACAGACAGGAAGTAGCTCACTTATCAGGTGCAGACTAGTGATGGGAAGCTCTTTTGGCTCAGCTCCCAAAGAAGAGCCGGCTCTTTCGACTCCTGAACGGCTCTTAATTTAGGATTTTTTTGTAGGCCTTTATTTTACCCTAACTTTAAAAAAAAAAAATGGTTTGTGTGTTGAAAACCCTTTCATGTGCAGTGTTTTTATGCATTTATTTTGTTACAAAAGCATTCTTTTGTTTTTAATCATTTTAATCAAACATTTTTTTGCACAAATTAACAACAAAAAAACTGCAAATAAACAGAATTGAACTAGAACAGAACTAGAACCAAACTCAAGCAAACAGTATTAATGTCCTCAGTGAAGATTGGCATTCAAAAAAATCAGATGCCTCAGCTTTGATGGACTGATCCTATTTCTTCTTTCTGAGATTATCTGCCCTGTTTTTGAGAAGATTCTCTCTGAAGGAACCGATGTTGCCACAATACACAGTCTCCCTTCCATCACCTTCGCCAGGCGTGGAAAGACTGAGGCCTTGGCCTGCCACCAGCTCAGTGGGTCTTCTGCTCGTTGGATGATGGGCTCCTCAAGATAAGACCTCACCTCCAGTATAGCATCAGCTGTAGGATTTCTTCTTGTAGCATCTCCTGTAGCTCTTTCATCAAAAAGCCTCCAAACAACAGAGGTTTGTGGTTCCTCATACACTTGGCCTTCTAATGGCGGAGCTGGCTGGCTGCTAGGGGTGCATCTTGCTGCTGCACTAATTCTCTGAAGTGCCTCATCAACAGCTCTGTTGTCATTGAATGCAAGTTTTTTAACCTAGGATCCAATAATGTGGTTTCTGAGTGGACAGTGTTGTACTCCATACGCAGAAATTTCCGGTCCATGGCTGAACAAAGAGCTGCAACCAATTCTTTCCCTTTCTGCATGGTTACAGTCTGTTGGGCTGTCACACGCTGCAAACCTTTGCATAGCAGGAGCATTTTTGAGGCAGAAACATAGCTGAGGGAGAGAAACAGCAACTTTTAAAATGAAGCTTTTTTTAAAGTATGTGGCATATTATATGTGGCACATTATACTGTATTGTTTCTGCAATGTGTAATAGTGACTGAATGGTAGTAGTGAAAAAAAATGGTCCAAGGTACCTGTCTGCACTTATTTCCACAGTCACCTCCTCAAATGGTTGCAGGACGGTGCAGACCTCTTTCACCAGCTCCCATTCCTCTTGACATAGAGCATCAACTGGTGCGTTGATGAGGGCCAGGGTGGAGATGATGGCATCTTTTGTTTCAAGAATTCGTTTCAACATATAAAATGTTGAGTTCCACCTGGTGGCACACTCTTGTTTGGGCCTCAGTTCAGGCATCCCCATCTGGCACTGTGTGGACTTTAGCCTCTGTGTTGCAACTGTGCTTTTGTGGAAAAACTCCACAACAGCCTTCACCTTATCCACGGTTGGTTTGACCACCTTTAGGGCATCTCTAATCATGAGGTTTAGTGTATGTGCCAGACATGGGTGATGGGTCCACTTAAGAATTTTTATGGCTTTGGTGATGTTTGCTGCATTGTCACTCACACAGCACACTACTTTGTCCTCTACTTGCCACTCTTTTGCCACTCTTACTAGCTCATCTGCTAGGTTTTCTGCAGTGTGTCTCTCTGTGAACTCAAAGCAGTCCAAAAGGCAAGATGTCATCTTGTAATTTTCAATGAAATGGCAAGTGACAGCCATGAAAGAGCAGGTTGTTCTGGAGGTCCAGCAGTCAGTTGTCAGGCAAACTGATGGAGCTTGTTTCACCCTTACTTGCCATAATGCCCGTTCTGTGTCATATAGTTTAGGTATTGTTGTTTGGGACAATGTTTTTCTACTGGGAAGAGTGTATGTGGGATTTAAAGTTTTGACAAAACTTTTAAAACCTCTGTCCTCCACAATTGAAAAGGGTTGGAAATCAGTAGCTATCATTTTAGCTAGCTCTACATCAATGCTGTGCTGTTTGGATGGGGTCATCACTTTGGGTATAAACTGGCTTATTTTGCTTTGAGCTGCAGTAGGAGAGGTTATACCTGCATGTGTGGGGAAGCCAGTAGATGCTGCTGCAGTTGCTGTTTTTTGGGGATGAGACACACCAGGATCTGTAGATGGGGTGCTAGCTTGCCCTCTCTCCTCTAACTGCACTGTAGGATGGACAGTTCTCATATGTCTATGCAGGTTTGTGGTGGAACCTGCTCTTAAAGTAATTTTCATCTTGCAGTGAATGCACTCTGCTTTGTTGTTTCCATTGTCTTTAAACTGGAGCCAGATGCTGCTTCTCTTTCGGGTGTCACTCATAGTTACGACTCACACACTCTCTTCACCGCTATCTGACAGACAGTGTCGTTATTAACGTTGTTACGACTCATTAACTTGCAGTGGAGTGCCGCTTCACTTCACCCCCCTCTCTGTTTTTACATAATGGTATGATCCCATATCCTCACATCTGATTGGCCGCGATGCGATTGCTGACCAATCAAAACAAAGTTCTGCCTGTAAGCACGCAGCGAAAGGAAAAAAACTGGGAGCCGGCTCTCACTCGATGCGAGCCGGCTCTTCTGATTCACTACAAAGCATCGGCTCTCAGAGCCGCATCTTTTGCGCATGACACATCACTAGTGCAGACACAACACCTGCAAGTTTCCAGTCCAAACTTCAGAGGAAACTGAAACACGAAGAGGAATAACACATCTTGAAGCCATCTGTTACAGACAGCTAAGTTAAAAGTCCAATCTGGAAGGAGAGTGAATGTCAGTCTCTCACACATGGGCAGCCAGGCTCACACATACACACAGATCTGTGCTATTATCTGTACCATTACTGTAACACATAAAGCACACACACACATGCTGTGATACATGTTCAGACACACATGGTTTTGATTAGTGGTTTGCAGTCTGACTGTGTGTGTATGTGGGCGTCTGTGTGTATACAGTCGTGAAAGAGTAAGTACACCCCCTGGAAAGTTCTCTCTTTTTTTAACATATTTGGACAGATGGATATATAATCTTCACTTCAACACGATTGACAGATAAAGGTTACCCAATTTAACAAATCACACACACAAAAAAACACATTTAAAATGTTATGCAATTAAAATAAACAAAAATGCCTTTTCCTTATGGGGAAAAGTTAGTACACCCCTACCTTTACCATCACATAAAATGGCTAAAATTTGAATTAGGTGTACCAAAACAAGTGCAAATGATTAGAAAACATTAGAGAGAAACTTAGGAGGGTCCAGCCTTCCATAAAGATAAGAAAATGTGTCTGGTTTGGACTTAACCATATGGGTGTGTGGTAACACATCAATCAAAGATCAAAAGACCTACCCGAGGCCCTCAGAAGAAAGATTATTGATGCCCATGTGTCTGGGAGGGGTTACAAATCCATTTCCAAGCAATTTGAAGTACATCATTCCACTGTCCAACGAAAATTCCAGACCACTGGCAAACTACCTAGGACAGGTCGTGCCTCCAAAGTCAGCCCAAGAGCTGACCGAAAGATGCTCATAGAAGTCTCTAAGAAGAGAGGCCTGTAGATCAAGGGATCTACAGGCCTCTCTTGCCAGAATCAAAGTCAAATTGCATTAGGCCAAGTTTGTGCAGTCTCTTTCTGACAGTGTACCCATGCACTTCTACATTGAGAGGCCTGACAATATCTTGGCCTGCTTGGTCCTTCTCTGTAAGACAATGCTGCCAATTGAAAGTCTCTCTCTCTCCTTCTCTCACACACACACACACACACACACACACACACACACACACACACACACACACACACACACACACACAGGGTGAGTCACTCGCTCTGCTCCAGAACCCATTCCAGGAGGCAGCCGCCTCATTCTGTCAGTATGAATCAGTGGTGTGGGCACACTGCATTTAACACACAGCAACAACCATTTCCCAACACAGAATATCCCATACTCCTACCCTACACACCACAACATCCATCCCACCAACATAGCTCAACATAAGTACCCCAACACAGCTCACCACAGAATACCCCAACACAGCTCACCATGGAATACCCCAACACAGCTTACCACAGAATACCCCAACACAGGTCAGCACAGAATACCGCAACACAGCTCAACACAGAATACCCAAACACAGCTCAACACAGAATACCCCATCACAGCACAACACAGAATACCGCAACACAGCTCACCACAGAATACCCCAACACAGCTCAACACAGAATACTGCAACACAGCTCAACACAGACTACCCCAACACAGCTCAACACAGAATACCCCAACACAGCACAACACAGAATACCGCAACACAGCTCACCACAGAATACCCCAACACAGCTCAACACAGAATACTGCAACACAGCTCAACACAGACTACCCCAACACAGCTCAACACAGAATACCCCAACACAGCTCAACACAGACTATCCGCAACACAGCTCAACACAGAATACTGCAACACAGCTCAGCACAGAATATCCCAACACAGCTCATCACAGAATACCGCAACACAGCTCAACACATAATATCCCAACACAGCTCAACACAGAATATCCCAACACAGCTCAACACATAATATCCCAGCACAGCTCAACACAGAATACCCCAACACAGCTCAACACTACCTCTATTTATACACCAAACATTTCACCAGGGAAAATCCCCTACTTCTTGCTCCCTTGCTCTGTTTAATGTTCTCTACCTACACCGAGTGTACAAAACGTTAAGAACACCTTTACTAATATTGAGTTGACCCCCCCCCTCCCATGCTGGCCCATGTTGACTCCAATGCTTCCCACAGTTTTGTCAAGTTGGCTGGATGTCCTATGGGTGGTGGACCATTCTCGATACATGCGGGAAACTGTTGTGTGAAAAACACAGCAGCGTTGCAGTTCTTGACACAAATCGGTGCGCTTACTACCATACCTCGTTCAAAAGCACACAAATCTTTTGTCTTGCCCATCCACCCACTGAACGGCACACATAAACAATATGTCAAGGCTTAAAAATCCTCCATTAACCTGTCTCCTCCCCTTCATCTACACTGATTGAAGTGGATTTAACAAGTGTGATTCACCTGGTCAGTCATGGAAAGACCTTAATGTTTTGTACACTCAGTTCATATAGTACTTATAGTCCGACACCATTCAAACCAGTGAGGGTTCAGAACTTGAAAGCCAATGATCTCAGAATCATATTTTTGCATATAGAACCTTATAGTCCCAAGCTCTCGATTTGTCCTTGGTAAATGCCGAACAATGAGAAATGTATCTGGTTGGGTTTGTCTGTAGTGTCGTGCCACCAGCGCTCTATACTCCCATATACTCTCTCTCTATCTCTCACATACACACAGCACAAAGTACACATTGTCTTTTGCTTTTGACTTGCCATGTTTTATTACAGCAGCCCAGAAATGATGCCCCACATACTTTCTTATACAAACCATAAGAATTTATACAATTTACAAAACACACTTATGAAGGGAACCTTTTCACATTCAGAGACCAGTCAGTCACAAGGAAGACAACAGAGAGAGAGAGAGAGAGAGAGAGAGAGAGTGAGAGAGAGAGAGAGAGAGAACAAGAGAGAGAGAACAAGAGAGAGAGAACAAGAGAGACAGACAGAGAGAGAGAACAAGAGAGAGAGAGAGAGAGAACAAGAGAGAGAGAACAAGAGAGAGAGAGAGAGAGAGAGAGAGAGAGAGAGAGAGAGAGAGAGAGAGAGAGAGAGAGAGAATGAGAAAGATAGAACCAGAAAGAAAAATATGACTAAGATATTAGATGACTAGAATGTGAATGTAATGTGAAATATGTAGTCTACAGAAACAAGCTGCCATCAAGTTATTTCTGTGTTATAAGCATACTGGTACACTGAAATGTTCACTTTCTGTTCTTATGAAAGCAAATCGTGCCTTTTCACTAAAACCCATCAGCTAACCAAATTCATATATGAAATCATTTTAACTCAAACATTGGTCTGTACACACACACATCCCTAACTAAACCCAATCAACCAAAACAATATGAATAGAAAAGAGGCACTTCAGATAGCAACTACTTATCACACACACACTAGAATCTCAACACACACACTCTAGAGTCTCAACACACACATACTAGCTAGTAGCTACATTATTAATACTTGAGCCCATATTATCAATCACATTACAGTATACCTGAAAAGCTTATATGAGCCTGTGCGTCTGACTAGCTTGGCTGCTCTGAAGGCTCGGTGTAGGAAGATGGGATCAGGAAATAACCAGGAAGTAACAGAGATATCTCATATAGGAAGACACAGATTGTCAAAGGTGCAAGATTCCACACAGCAGCCGCCCTGTCAAGCAGTTGTTCATATCCTATCAGATTGTTTGTTTCATACTTCCAACCTATCAGGCTGCTTGTTGTATGCTAACTCCTACATGTGATCTGCTTGGATAGAAGGGTCTGTACAATTATGAGTGGATTGCCAAGTGCAGTCAATCAATACAAAAAGATTAAATACATTGTGACGTAGAGAAAACATTGCAAGAGTAGTTTAACGTTAAGGATTGTGCTGCATACTAAACTTAGCTACAATAACTTAGCTACGACTTAAAAAACATTGCATGGGCCAGTAATGCTACAATGCCCCAAAACCTCAACACATACACCACTTCTCTCCAAAACTATTATCCCTCTAGTCTTACAATGGTGCAGTTTCAATGTACTCGCCCTTCACCCCCTCCTGGAGGGTTTTGGAGGAGGAGGTACAGCCCTTTCCTCCCCTTTCCTCCCCCCCTCCCCCTGAGTCCTGCTTCGTCAGTGGACTCCGAACCCTATGGGGGTCTCCTCCTCTCCTCTCCGTCTCCAGCATGGGTTCTGCCACCCTGACTACTGGTCCAGCCCCAGCTCCTCTCCTCTTGGCTGGGGGCCCCCAGAGAAAGGTGTTTCCCGGCTGGTAGTGCTTGCAGGCGTAGCGGAGCAGGCTGCGGCGGAGGGAGCGGCGGCGGATGGTGTAGATGTAGTACTCCAGGATGCTGTGCAGCATGTTGGGCAGGGTGCCTCGACACAGAGCCTCGTCCAGCAGCAGACGCACCAGGGGGGCCTTGAAGGCCTCGAAGCCCAGCTCACCCAGAGACTTGAGGATGCGCGTGATCCGCAGGTAGTTGTGCTGTGACCTAAGGAGAGAGGGAGAGACAGGTAGGTTACTCATCACCTGAGTGTATTTCACCAAACCACCTCCACTTTCTTTCAAAAATCAGCGAGAGAAAAAGAAAGCAAGCCAACGACACAGAAGGAATTAATACTCTGTTTGTGTGTGTGTGTGTGTGTGTGTGTGTGTGTGTGTGTGTGTGTGTGTGTGTGTGTGTGTGTGTGTGTGTGTGTGTGTGTGTGTGTGTGTGTGTGTGTGTGTGTGTGTGTGTGTGTGTGTGTGTGTGTGTGTGTGTGTGTGTGTGTGTGTGTGTGTGTGTGTGTGTGTGTGTGTGTGTGTGTGTGTGTGTGTGTGAGTGTGTACATATGTATGTATCACTCACTCATTGAGGTGCTGGAAGCGTTCTTGCCAGTTGGAAGCTCGGGTGACATTCCCACTCTTATCCAGGAGTTTGATTCCGTAAAAATCCAGCATGAGCGTGTACGCCAGCAAGAATCGCTGCTTGGCCTCCCGAGTGCTTTGGAATTCCTATGGGACACAGCAAAGATCAGTCAGAATTATGAGCAGATCCCACAAAATTCAAAATTCCTCTAAAACATGATGACATACTGACATTTTCAGATCAGCGACATTTTCAGGTCAGTAAAACCACAACGGTCAAGTTGCAGTCAAATCGGCCAGTGTGCGGTTACTTGGCCCTGTTACGGTCTTTACCTTGATCTCCTCCTGAGTGAGTTCTTGAGCATAGAAGTTGAGCCCTTGCTCCCTCAGAGGGAAAAGCCTGCAGGAAAGACAAAGCATGAGAAGAATGTCACAGAATGTGCTTAACTCTCTGCCCCCGACTTTTCTATGCATGCCTCTTCATCCTCTCTACTGTCTCTCTCTTGCTCTCCCCCTCTCTCTTGCTAACCCCCTCTCTCTTGCTCTCCCCCTCTCTCTTGCTCTCCCGCTCTGCCCTCTATTTCTCTTTCTTTCTCTCCCACTGACATCTCTGCTTGGACACCCACTAATTTATATTATGCTAATGTTCAGCTCTGTCAGAAAGGAGAGAACGAGAGAGAATGAGAGAAAGTGAGAGACAATAAGGTTGGCGCTAAAGGAAGTAAGTGAGATTGGCAGCATATGTGTGAACCTCAGTGGTGTAACTGCTTTTTCTCGGTGTGAACTGACTGAACTGTTCCCCTCCTGAATCCAGGTCTGATACATAGTTGCAGGTGCGTGTGACACACACTTCCATAGTAACTGGAAAGGGGCTCTCACCACTGTATGTAAGTGTGGTTGTTCTCCAGTTTGTCATAATCTCTTTTCCATTTGGTCAGGATCTCCTCAATGAAGATACCTAGAGATGGATTCAGGTCAATCACATCAATTATACAGGAAACACGTGCCCGGTTTGGGGTCAACTTAAAATGTGTGTGTGTGTGTGTGTGTGTGTGTGTGTCTTAAGGCCAGTGTTTAAAGAGTAGACCAGGTCTTAATCCTCGGGACTCCTCCTTGACCCAAAGCCAATCAAAAAGCCAATACGATGCTGTTGTGTGTCCGACGTGTGTGTGTGTGTGTGTGTGTGTACTGACCATCTGGTATTAGAGGGATCTTGTTCAGGTAGAAACGGAGGTTGCAGTACTCATTAGGTAACTGGGGCTCCTTGTAGTTCTAGGGAGGGAGAGGATGAGGAGGAAGAGTCAGGAAGAGTGTGTGTGTGTGTGTGTGTGTGTGTGTGTGTGCGTGCGTGTGTGTATGTGTGTGTGTGTGGAGCGTACCGGGTAGCTGTGGCGATATTTGTAAAGATCCTTTGCAGCATACAAACTCCTCTTCATCTTGGTGCTGGATTCAGAGTCAGAGAGCTGAGAGAGAGAGAGAGAGAGAGAGAGAAGAGAGAGAGAGAGAGAGAGAGAGAGAGAGAGAGAGAGAGAGAGAGAGAGAGAGAGAGAGAGAGAGAGAGAGAGAGAGAGAGAGAGACTGAAATAGATAGCCACAATGATATCAACAGCATTAGTGTGTGGTGTTCAAAGCTTGCTGCTCAGATAATCCCTGAGTGACACACAAACACATGTAACAACCAGCTGTGTTACAACAGATGTCTGGGTTCAGTGGGTTCATAACTGAACTGGGGTCAACTATTTTTGGGTGTGGGTACAATAATCTGCCACCTACTGCCCCATGAACCCAGCTCTAGCAATATGGAGGCTTCAGATGCACCATGTCAAGACATATAAAGGTATAATAAAGGCAATTGACTCATTACAGAACAATATTGTTGTTTACCTCTTTTGTACCAATGCTGCCCTTCAACTTTGTAGAGTTGTTGGGTATTGTCAGGCTCTGGCCATAGAGAAGGTATGCTATTGTCATAAAAATAAAGAATAAAATAGAGCTGAAAACAGCCACGAATTGGGGGAATGAGCATACTGTGACATTGACCCAAATCAAAGGTAGGAAGATGGGCTCAGCTTGTCTGTCGAAACGTTGGTTATTAGGTTATTCAATTATTGCATCTGAGCTCCTAGAGTGTGCAGCTCTCCTTTTCTTTTTCATGCTTTCCACTCCGCTGGCCAGCACCTCGCCTAAACAGGTGTGCGTTTCTTTCGCCTCTAGTAAAATGGGCTCCGAATATTTCAACCTATTCTATTTGATGTAAAAAAATAAAAAAAAAGTTTTTTAAAAAGTCACGTTCATCAGAACCCTGGACATTGAGGACACGAACGAGAATATAAAACAAGGCAGAGATAGATGACATTTTGGTTAAAACTGGACGCTATAATGTAGGAATTATGATGTAATGCATCCACTTGTGGCAATGCGTAATACCACATCAAATGGATACCTGGCAATGACATTAGACCTGGCAACAAGACATGCGTTGAGTACAATTATTTTGAGACATAGACCTAAACTTAGCTACAAGCCTGATTTTGGTTGCCCAACATTAGGCTGAGATGTTGACATTTTCAGCGAGTCGGCTATGCAGTTGTGCCATTTCCCTTTTCCAATTTAGCTCAGGGCAGTTAGCTTTAAGCTCTTCTTCCTCTTTTATTTGTGTCTGGTTGTAATATATATGCTGTTGTGTTGTTGCGTTTCTGTATGAGCCAGTGTGTCGGTATTTACCTGCGGGGACATGTCCGCTAGTTCGCCGCATCTCCCAGTCTCGGACGGGCTGACACACTCCGATATTCCGCTGTCCTCATCACCCGGCTGCTCGTCGCATTCCGAGTCCGACTCCCACGTCGAGTCGCATTCTTCCACAGTGCTAGGCTCCTTGTAGCGCAAACTGCCCATCAGATTTCCCATTTAACAAACCTACACCGAGTCGCCGACGTCCCCTGTGTCCTACTAGCCTACATATTTTTCCGTGCAGTCGGCCTGCTGAGCCACGGATAGCGTAGAGCTTTTTAATGGCAGGCTGAGGGAATTTCCAATCCACAGACTTGCTTGCAACGGTGAACACACCCCCAATGCGCGCCGCGTGCCCGGTGACAGCATCAGGACCAAAGATGACATCACTTTCTCCGCGACTCAGGGACAGGGGTTAACTAGTGTCACCTCTGAGATCATCAATGTCAGAAAGAGAACAAATAATAATTCATCCTTTCTGTCACTGACGTACCGTTTACAATCGAGTTATAATCGGAGTTGCACCCATTGTTGTAGACATTGGCTATATGGGCCTGCCTATTGGTAAGCTATATAGCACACACGTGTGGTTATGTGCAGTGTTTCTTCTAGTTACGTAGGCTAATCAACAGACTACAATTTACTACTTAAATGTACATTTAAATAAGGTTATTCCTCCTAAGGGATGAGCTTAGATTTGTGGTAACACAGCGTGTTGGAGTGGGAAACTGATCAAAGTCAAAAGCACCATTAGTTGCAGATATAATACAACAGAACTGGATGATAGAATACAACAGAACTGGATGATAGAATACAACAGAACTGGATGATAGAATACAACAGAACTGGATGATAGAATACAACAGAACTGGATGATAGAATACAACAGAACTGGATGATAGAATACAACAGAACTGGATGATAGAATACAACAGAACTGGATGATAGAATACAACAGAACGGACATTAAATGCCAAGCATAAAAATCAACCTTCAGTGAGACAGGAACCAGAAATGTCATGCTCATCACCACCACCACATGAGAGCAGCATTTCCTATGTAATATATAATACCATAGCAACATGGGTCTCGACTCCCTCGCAAGCCTGTTACAGTCATATCCTATTAAATTACTTTTTTAGTTCCAATATGTAATTCTGTGGTTACAGCACTCTTTAAATCCCCAAGTGACATTTCATTTCCCTTTTTGTCCAAACTGTATGCTAATCTCGAAATAATCCATAGCCAATATGCCAACTACTGACACTTCAGTCTGTTTGTGTCATCTTTGTAACAATTAACAGAGACGAAATAGAGAAAACGAAAGCAAGACCTGTTTGTGTGTGCGTGAGCTGACTTTGTACAGTGCCCGAACAAGCAAATAGAGGTTGTCCGAGATTTAGCACCATGGACAGCGGCGGAATCGAACTCTCGAAATCCTGCAGTTGAGCACCACAAGACAATGGACAGCGACCGTAAACTGCAGCCACTCCTGTCTGTTGAGAAAATTCATGAAATACAGAGGAAGGCCTGCTAGCCAGAAAGCAAGAAGCCTGAATACATGACTCCCACACAAACTCTATGCTAGGACTTTTTAGCCATATTTGATTTCAAACGTTTAACTTTAGAATTACATTAAATATTAGGGAAAACAATTGCATAATTGAAATAGACTACTCTAGTGAATCCTTCAACTACACCACCAGTAAGTCTATAATATACTTAATTAAACAGAGAAGAAGGAGAATTCTGTCCTTTCCTGTGGCCTACACTCTCAAAATAAAGGTACCGAATTGTACATAAACGGGTACAAATGCTTGTTTGTCACTGTAATGGTACCCTGTAAGCAGTGTGTCCATTGTACCATTAGTTATAGGTACATAAAGGTACCCTTGCAATTCATATCTTAAAATATCCAATAGTGTACATTTAGGGGACAAGATAGTACCTTTCTTACATGCAGTCCACAGGTACAAAAGTGTGCCTTTAGAAAAGGTACAAATTCCTTTTTAGGGTACTGCCATAGTGACAAAGGCATTTGTTCATTTTAAGTGGCAAAAATGTACCTCTTCTCTATACCAGTTCCAATTTGTAGCTTTTCTGCTAAGCAAAAGTACAGATCAGTACCATGAAGAATCATTAGTGCACCCTTGAGGGTACGCAAAATACGTTTCTAACCTGGGAAATGTCAGGCTCTGGCCATAGGGAGCTCTTTGGCTCCTCTAGATAGCCAGAGCCTGACAGATCTAGTAGGCCTAGATCTATGTTTTCTTTTTGTATTGAATCCCCAATTAGAGACAGCTGCGAGACGTTGTCTCTTATTGGGGATTCTATTTAGGTAGCCATATCCCACACCTGTTGTGTGGGTCATTGTATGTTTCATGTCACAGACAAGTAAGTGTGTTCAGTTTCATTATATCATTGTTTTGTCATTATAGTTCGTCATTTGAATTGCTGGTACATAGTATAATAAAATGTCGAACTGTACCTGCGCTGCGCCTTGGTCTCTGTACGCACCCTCTCGTGACAGGAAATAGAAAAGTACCTTCACCAAACCCTTTTTTTGAGAATGTGTGTTGATCGTACCTCTATATAAAAAAAATATTAGGTACAAAAATGTATATACTACATCTGCACATGTACACTAAAAGGTACCGAACAGTACGATGGGAGATCATATGTGTACCTCTGAAAGTACATTATCTGTATTTACCCCAGAGAACAATGATGTACCATAACATACCCTTTTTTCTAAGAGTGTATGAGGCTGTGTGTGTGTGTGTGTCAGACAGACAGACAGACAGCGCGAGAGAGACAGACAGACAGACAGCGAGAGAGACAGCGAGAGAGACACACAGACAGACACACAGACATAGACAAATGAATAAGGAGATGATCTCAACAGAGAAATGTCCTCAAGTGTGCTACCGATATCCCCCCCAATAGAATCCCCATACTTTAACGATGACAGCTTCTCCATCCTTGAGGTGGAGATCAACTATTTCCAGGCCCAGGGACATGTACTAGTCTGTTGCGATCTAAATGCCAGAACTGGACAAGAACCTGTCATCCTCAGCACACATGGGGACAAACACCTACCTGGAGGTGACAGCATTCCCTCAACCAAATGCCCTAGACACAGCTACGACAACTTAACTAACAAAAACGGGTCACAAATCCTGCAGCTCTGTCAGACGCTGGGTCTGTACATAGTCAATGGTAGGCTTCGAGGGGACTCCTACGGTAGGTACAGCTCATGTCTTGGCAGTAGTACTATAGACTATTTTATCACTGACCTCAACCCAGAGTCTCTTAGAGCGTTCACAGTCAGTCCACTGACCCCCTTATCAGATCACAGCAAAATCACACTCTACTTGAACAGAGCTATGCTCAGTCATGAGGCATTAAAGCCAAAGGAACTTAATAATATTAAGAAATGCTATAGATGGAAGGAAAGTAGTGTTGAAATCTACCAAAAAACAATTAGGCAACAACAAACTCAATCTCTTCTAGACAATTTTCTGGACAAAACGTTTCACTGTAATAGTGAAGGTGTAAACTTGGCAGTAGGAAACCTAAACAGTATATTTGACCTCTCAGCTTCCCTATCAAATAAAAAAAACGAAGAAAATTTACAACAATTGCAAATGGTTTGATGAAGAATGCAAAAATCTAAGAAATAAATTGAGAAACCTATTCAACCTAAAACATAGAGACCCAGAAAACCTGAGCCTACACCTTCACTATGATAAATCACTAAAACAATACAGAAATACACTACGGAAAAAGAAGGAACAGAACGTCAGAAACCAGCTCAATGTAATTGAAGAATCCATAGACTCTAACTACGTCTGGGAAAATGGGAAAACCAAACAACAACATGAAACAACAACATGAAGAGTTATCTATCCAAAACGGGTAAACCACTTGTTTTTGGTCCTATAACAAAGAACAAAGAGCAAATAAATATACATGATCAAATGCAAATCCTAGAATTGTAAGGATTTATGTTCAGAGAGGTCTCTGGAAACCTTTATGGTATTCAGGTTTAGTGTCCAGAGACCTCTCTGGATAACTCTATGTTGAGTTTGTGGTTGCTCCCTAATTAGAGGCAGCTGCGCGGCATTGCCTCTAATTGGGGAGGCTATTTAAGTTGGGTGTGGGTCTTTGCGTGTGTTCTTTTTGTTGCACATCAGTTTGTTTGCGTGCTCGCCTTTTGTTGTTTCGGTGATATTAAAAGGTGTTACTTCTCACTACTCCTCACTGCTTTGGGTCCTCCCTATGCAGCGTGACAAGAATCAACGATTAAAGACTACCAAAACCCACTGGATTCTCCAATTACATTGAATTAACTACAGGACAAAATACAAAACCTCCAACCCAAAAAGGCCTGTGGTGTTGATGGTATCCTCAATGAAATGATCAAATGTACAGACCACAAATTCCATTTGGCTATACTTAAACTCTTTAACATCATCCTTAGCTCGGGCATCTTCCCCAATATTTGGAACCAATAACTGATCACCCCAATCCACAAAAGTGGAGACAAATTTGACCCCAATAACTACCGTGGGATATGCGTCAACAGCAACCTTGGGAAAATCCTCTGCATTATCATTAATAGCAGACTAGTTCATTTCCTCAGTGAAAACAATGTACTGAGCAAATGTCAAATTGGCCTTTTGACAAATTACTGTACGACAGACCACGTATTCACCCTGCACACCCTAATTGACAAACAAACAAACCAAAAGTATTCTCAAGCTTTGTTGGTTTAAAAAAAGCATTTGACTCAATTTGGCATGAGGGTCTGCTATACAAATTGATGGAAAGTGGTGTTGGGGGAAAAACATACAAGATTATTAAATCCATGTACACAAACAACAAGTGTGCAGTTAAAATTGCAGTGTAAGCCCCACCCTCTTCAACATATATAACGAATTGGTGAGGGCACTAGAACAGTCTGCAGCATCCGGCCACATCCTACTAGAATCTGAAGTCAAATGTCTACTGTTTGCTGAATATCTGGTGCTTCTGTCACCAACCAAGGAGGGCCTACAGCAGCACCTAGATCTTCTGCACAGATTCTGTCAGACCTGGGCCCTGACAGTAAATCTCAGTAAGAAAAAAATAATGGTGTTCCAAAAAAGGTCCAGTTGCCAGGACCACAAATACAAATTCCATCTAGACACCGTTGCTCTTGAGCACACAAAAAAATATACAGTGGGGAGAACAAGTATTTGATACACTGCCGATTTTGCAGGTTTTCCCACTTACAAAGCATGTAGAAGTCTGTAATTTTTATCATAGGTACTCTTCAACTGTGTTCCGAGTGACTGAATCTAAAACAAAAATCCAGAAAATCACATTGTATGATTTTTAAGTAATTAATTTGCATTTTATTGCATGACATAAGTATTTGATACATCAGAAAAGCAGAACTTAATATTTGGTACAGAAACCTTTGTTTGCAATTACAGAGATCATATGTTTCCTGTAGTTCTTGACCAGGTTTGCACACACTGCAGCAGGGATTTTGGCCCACTCCTCCATACAGACCTTCTCCAGATCCTTCAGGTTTCGGGGCTGTCGCTGGGCAATACGCACTTTCAGCTCCCTCTTTCCCAATTT
>CM042389.1:18187239-18227239 GCA_023634145.1 Thymallus thymallus | reverse complement strand
ATTTCTCATATAATCCTTCATCCTGTAATTCCCAGTAGCAAAGAGCGCTGTCACATGTCGATACCCAGTAAGAATGGAGTCTCTGTTGGAACTGGGGCACTGACAAGACAGTCTGACAGTTGATTGACAGGTACATGCTGATGGCCCAGAGCCTATTGGGGGAAGGAGTAAGTAATAGACTAGTCATAAATCAAAGTGGAGATTTCACTTTATGTTGACATTGAAAAATGCACTCCATATTCATGTACCGGTATAGATGTCATCTGTTTGGCCAGTTGACAATAATGAAATGCAAATCAGGCTCTATTTTTCAGCTGGTTTGATAAAAAGTCTGGCAGAACAGAAGCTACAGATCAATATAGACTGTTACACAAGATAAGGAGCCATATGATAGTTCCTTATGGGAGAACAAAACAACACCATGTTCAATATTTTCTAAGCACAAGCAATTCATTGCATTTAAACAAATAGGCTACCTGATATGATATAAAAGCTCCAGAATATCAATATTGGTGTCAGAGAATGTGTAGGTTAGACTAATATCTGTGATGCCCAAAACCATGTAAGGGTGACCAGGTATGCCATTAAACCTTAAGCCTATTTGCCTGCAACTAATCCACAATCTGAGGCCTGTGAATTTTCTGCTATAGGCTACTGGTTTACCTAGTTACCATATACAGTATACTTCTTTATCTATTTTAATTGTAATGCCTGCTCAATTGGTCTGGTGAGGACAACCTGCAGTTCAAATTCAAAGTCCCGATAATAATTTAGAACGAAAGCAAACGTCTCGCCATCTCTCTCTCTCTCTCTCTCTCTCTCTCTCGCTCTCTCTCTCTCTCTCGCTCTCTCCATTGGTAGGGTGAGTTTATCTCCATCCTCAGCGGACACTGACGTGTTCCTCTAGCAGGATAACAAAGTCTCCCTATTTTTCTCCCCTTCTCCTCCACTCTCTTTCGCTCTCCGTCCATTCCAGTCTTCCCCGTCCCCTTTCTCCGCACATCGCAGTTGATCCTCTCTGCACCTGCTTCTCACCACTGCCCGCTAGACACCGACTCAACCAGCATCCAGCCCCGGGAATGATACCCTTTACCCGGACACTACGGAAGTAGCGGCCAGTGGATAGGTCTGCATTTTGGTCTGTTTAAAAGCTGTTTGTGGTTTATCGGAAAGGTTGTGGGTTGAAGGCGTGTTAAGAGGGATTACATATTGTTTTTAAGGGGTTCGTTTCGTCGCTCTGTCGTTTGAGGGATATGATCCTCTTCACTTTTATGCTGGAGGAGACTCAGCAAACGGCCCCGACGGGACGCGGACGTGACTATGTTTTCATAACCCTTAAAGGGATGAATTTGGATATTCATGACAGTTTATTGGAGATAACAAGAAACAAAGTCCTTATGTCTAAAAATTGGTCTTATGTGGTCATTAAAATTGCTTTGGAGAGTGCAAATTGTCGCTGCACGTTCGTGGAATGCTTGGGTATGATGGAGTGTGTGAGGTAAAGTGAGTACACGGCTCAGATGTTTATCCACTAAGTTCGGAAAGATGAAATCGCTCTTCTACAGCCGCTTCTTCATCCTCCTACCCTGGGTCCTCATCGTCATCATCATGATCCATATTGACACGAGGACGTCCGTCAGAAGTCCAGCCCTGGGCCGTGGTGTGGGGGCACAGAGGCAAGACAGAACAAGCCCACCCCGGGCCAACCTCTCCGCTCTCCCGGTAATCTACGCCATCACCCCGACCTACAACCGGCCAGTACAGAAAGCTGAACTTACCCGGCTCGCTAACACCTTCCGCCAGGTTCCTCGCTTCCACTGGATAGTAGTGGAGGACTCGAGTGTGCGCACGGAGCTGGTGGCGCGCTTTCTCGCCCGCTCGGGAATGCAGTACACACACCTGAACATCTTTACGCCCCGCCGGTTCAAACGGACCGGGATGCCCCGTGCTACTGAGCAGAGGAACACGGCTCTGTCATGGCTGCGATTGCATCGCCCTAGGAAGGACGTGGGGGTAGTATTTTTCGCAGACGATGACAACACATACAGCCTGGAACTGTTTGAAGAGGTAATAATAAATCAGTGGCAGAGACATGGCATGTCATTAACATCAGACCTAAGCTTAGAGACAGTTCGAAATGTACTCGAAAATGCACAAAACAATTATTATTACCAACACAAATAACTATAACTGTAGCAACCCTGTGTTTATAAACGTGGATATCGACTTTACCACTTTAGCATGATTTTGTAGCACAGTAGATGCCACGCAGGGCTACGGGATAGAAGGTAGCTGGTTCAATGGTTCGCCGACCACCATGGACCACCAGCTCACTCTCCGTTCCTATCTCATTACACTATGATCAGAGCGGCCTAAAGACAAAAATCAGCTAGGGGGAAATCCGATTTTCAACATATTATCATTATATAAAATACTGTATATTAAACAAATTTTGCAACCAGCAGTTTTCTGTGCCCATGCACCACACACAATCAATAAGCAACGCATAACTGCATATTCTACAGACTTCTAGTGCTTCATCATGGTTTGCGTTTTAAACACCATAATCAAGTAGATTATAGTATGTCAATCTCGAAAAACAGAAAATACATCCCTCCCTACTCAGCATCAATGGCTTGGCTTTACAATCTCTGAATGTCATTAGACATTTTGGTGTTTTGTAACAGATGTCTCTTTCCATTCATCAAATGATCATGGGCAGTTTGGATGCTGGACTTATATTAGAGTGGAGTGGATGAATGTGTGCAGGAAGGCTACAGGAGACATTTGAAGTAGCCTACCTAATCAGGCTGGTTGTGTTTCTGCCACACATAAAAGGTCATACATTTGAAAAGTAAAATGACAAATATTTAGGCTATATTGAAACATTAGGTAGGTTCTAGGTCCGGGGTCAGCCACTAAGTTTGGCCTAGGGACCATTTGTTTCTGAGATAATAGTTGGTGGGCCAGAACATCATTATCATGATAGCAGCCCAATCCATACAGACCCTCACTACAAATTGAAAAAGATTTTAACACATCTGGTTAGTATATAATCAATGACAATAACATCCTCATTTTGATCTGATTACACTGATAAAATCACCAATGGCTCTATTAAATTTGTTTTTTTTTCATGCCCATTTCTCTGTGCATTGATTGGAGAAAATCAGCTTGCAATCATGAGAAAATGTATCTCTCAAAGCCTCAACAGAAAGGTGGCTAATGAAAATAGGAGTTTCAGGGAAAAATTAACACAGAAATATGCATTCTTACCATATTAAGAAGTCCTCATGAATCTAAGCATGGCCTACTTTCAAAAGTTACCTTTCCACCCAGAGGCCCAACCGACACAGAAAAATGTAAGCTTCAACTTCTGGCTACTTGTCCGTTACTTAATTAAGCCTAACCCAACAACAGAAGTTAACAAGACCTTCCCTAAAAGCTGCCTGGGTTTAAACATATTCTCTTTTCAGTTAGTGAATAGCTGATACAGACATAACAGCAGTCAGTTTTTGTCTCCTCGAATATAGAAGGCTGTATAGAAGGCCGTAGAGATTAAGCAAATATATCACCATATGCTTCGGAGTCACATCTTTTGCCTGTATTGTTTCCAGCATAAGGCATCACATAGCTGAGCATCATAGAACCCTTTATTTATTTTCTAAATATAAAGCTAATAGACTATCCTTTTTGCCCAGCTTTCTTTAACAAAGGGCACGGCATTCCCTCACCAGAGTCATATAGATGTCGTTAACCCTCACATAGCCTTCCACCTCAATTCGAGCCCTGGTTTTAACTAAACCTTTCGCAGACACAGAGATATTTAAGGAGTGCATGGTGACAGTAGACCTATTGCTGGATTTGGCTACAGACAAAATCTATGGATAGCATAATTGCATTTGTCAAACAGATAGGCCTACCTCTCATTTCTTAAATAGGAAGAAATAAGCTCCAACAAAGCCCTCTTGTTGTTAGTGAAGGCAATGGTTGAAATTAATTAGGCCTACTCAAATTACTTTCAGCACCATTCGCTGTCCACCTCCGTCTGATTAAGCCGCGGCCGATGCTACAAAGCTGTCTGCTGCTTGCTCATTAGCTAGTTGACTGTCTCCTGCACTCTCTCGTCTCATAAAAAATTTAACTTTTGCATTATTCGGGTGGGGTAAAATTCTGTTGGGACATTACTTTTGGATCATTATTATTATTTTGTCATTCTTAATTATATAGGGGCTTTTTATGTGTGATATGATTGCTAGTTAACCCAAAAGATCGGAATCAGTGACGCCGTGCATTAACACACCTGCCCTCTCTGCTGCCTATCAACTATTCCTCTATGATTGTGGATTCATATAGAAATTGGTGCAGATTTGAATGAGTTTGTGTGTGGTATGATTGCTAGTTAAGATATTGCAGATCTGCACAAAACACTATTGTCACTATGGATGGAGGTCATGATAGACAGTTGACTGGTAGACTATATTGACCTGTGGTATAGCAAGCACAGAAAAGCATAGTGCATAAGGGAAGTACCAAAACACCTCGATATAGGGGGGGGGAGCATATGCAAGCAGATGAGGAAATGTGGCTGTATGGAAGAAATTATATAGTAAAACCTGCAAAATGGGGAATGTAAACCAGGGCAAAAACGCACTACACTACCCTGTGCCCCCCTCCAAAAAACACAACCCTCCCATATTTTGCCCCCCCCACTCCAGTATATTTCGAACTGTCCCTTATCAGTTTGCTAATCTAATATAGGGATCACCAGATAGCCTATGTGTGCACTCAGACACTAGATATGGAAATGAGACTGGGATATACTGAAGGGCTGACTCTGGTCCTTGAGGACCACTGTGTGTGCAGGCATTAGTTCCAGCACTGATTCTGGATGGAACAAAAACCTGCAAGTAACAGAGTACATTTGCCTATCACTTGTTTTCAGCGAGTCGTCTCTGTGGCTGTGTAATCTTCAATATAATTTCCTGTTGAAATAACCTGATCGACAACAGGGGGTCGTCTCTCCTTGATTGCTCCGGAGATAGGAAACACATGGGTTTTGCATTGTGTGTGTGTGTGTGTGTGTGTGGGCTGGGGGGAAAAGGGAAAGTGGAGCTTGTGCCCTTATCAACCAGTAACAATTTCAGAAATGATGAAATTCACACAAGGCCGCCTCAAACAATCACACAGCCCACTCTAACCCCCTGCCAAGCTACCAGTTCAACTGAGAATCAGGGGCCGTATCAAGCAAGCCTCTCAGAGTAGGAGTGATGATTTCTCCAGTTCTCCAATGGAATGGTATGAAGTTGCCACAAGATACTATTATAATACCCTTTACGATTTAGGGAGATTATCCTAAATCTGTGCCTAATGACAAAGTCTACCCGACAGGGCCGGCTCTAACATTTTGAAGTCTCTATATGCATATTTTCAGTTAATTTCCTGCAATTCTACCCATTTTGCAATGGGGCGCAGAGAAAATATTGCTGTTTTAAAGCAAGTTTTCTGCAATTATACACGTTTCTGTAGGGTGGGTGGAGAGCAAACTTTGCCATTTTGAATCTAACTTCCTGTAATTATACACATTTTGCCATGACTTATGCCATGTTAATATGATATCTTAGTTGAACTAAATCCACAAAAGAAATTCCACAAATTAACATCTGTTAATTGAAATGCATTCCAGATGACTACCTCATGAGCTGGTTGAGAGAATGCCAAGAGAGTGTGCAAAGCTGTCATCAAGGTAAAGGGTGGCTACTTTGAAGAATCTCAAATATAAAATATATTTTGATTTGTTTAACACTTTTTTGGTTACTACATGATTACATATGTGTTAAAGTTGTGATGTCTTCACTATTATTCTTCAATTTAGAAAATAGTAAAAATAAAAAAAATCCCTGAATGAGTAGGCGTGTCCAAACTTTTGACTGGTACTGTCTACAGTATACAGTATATGTAAGGGATAATCAACGATGGGCTATGTGTTCTCTGGAAAATAATCAATACCGCTAGAAATTTGTTCCTTTGCATGTAGAAATGTGTTCAACATCCACTGAAGTAGCTAGCAAGTTTAACCATCCATCAGTACTAGCTTGCTATTATGAAAATCGAATTTAACAATGCCAATAATCTTTTCAATTCGACTTATGCTTTCAAAAGTAGCTCAAACATAGAACATGTAAGAATTAACTCTAGCCTTTGAATTCTACTGTGCAAATATATTATGCGTTATAGGGAATTATAAACTGGGGGGTTCGAGCTCGGAATGCTGATTGGCTGACAGCTGTGGTATATCAGACCGTGCACCACGGGTATGACAAAACATTTATTTTTACTGCTCAAATTACGTTGGTAACCAGTTTATAATAGCAATAAGGCACCTCGGGGGTTTGTGGTATATTGCCAATACACCACGGCTAATGGCTGTATCCAGGCACTCCACGATGCGTTGTGCATAAGAACACCCCTTAGCCATGGTATCTTGGCTATATACCACACCCCCTCGTGCCTTATTGCTTGATTATAAACTGGGTGGTTCGAGCTCTGAATGCTGATTGGCTGACAGTCGTTGTAAATGAGACCGAATACCATGGGTATGACAAAACATGTATTTTTAAGGCACCTCGGGGGGTTGTGGTATATTGCCAATATACCACAGCTAATGGCTGTATCCAGGCACTCTGACTGGTTAAAACCTTATTCCAGCCAGTGTACCACCGGCTAAATCTATTGTTAAAATGCCTACTCTGTTCCATCTGACTGCACAATCCACTGTCTCATCGGCCCAGCCGGTCAATTTACAAACTTGATCTCCACTATAAAATGCATCTAGACATTATTTCCCATTTATTTTAGACTAAGATTTTGTTTTCAACAGCGGAGATTTGTATAAACCTTGATGTCTGTCGGGTCTCTCTGACATTTGTAACATTGTTTCAATATTGAAATTCGATCTCTGCTGTCCCATAGTAATGAACATGTTGGGAGTCGGAACGAGACAGACAGGCAGGCAGCTCTATTCAAAATGTAAATTGATAAAAGGTCAAATGAAACGAAGTGCAGCTGGTTTGCAGTCTTTCCAGCTTCAGTTTGAAGTGATTGTGTTAGTTGTGTTGTTGGCTAGCTCATCTGAACAACAATGTCCTGACGAGAGAGCACATTTTCTATGCCAGGCAAAATCGTGCCTCATTAGCTCATTATTATGGATGTATCTAAATAAATGTCACTAGAAAACAGCTGTAAGTTAGCCGTAGTTGGCTAGCTAGCAAGGGATAAGATCGTTGCCAGCTAGTATGGCTATAGAACATTTGAACAAACGACTGGGTCGTGTCTATAGATACAGAACAAAAAGACTGAACAACTGAGTTGTGTCTCTGGCAACTGAACCGATAGAATGAACTACCAGCCGGCTTGGGTAGCAACCCTAGATTTGTGTCGGGACTATATATTGTAGAAGGATTAAATAGTATGAATAAATTAATCAAAACAACGTTTTTTATGAAAATATGTAAATCAATATTTGAACATGTTGGTAACCCGTTGTATAAACGTGCTAATGCCCTCGAAGCCGGTGTTTGGAGGATATGTTGGCACTAACAACACCTGTGCCAATATCCTCCAAACACGGCTTTTCGAGTATAATCACTTAAATAATGCATGTTCGAGAATGATTTTCAAGCCAATCAGAAACGAGTATTCAACAATGCCATGGCATTAATATAAATATATACACTGAGTATACCAAATATTAGGAACACCTTCCTAATATGGAGTTTTAAAAACCTTTTTGCCTCCAGAACAGCTTCAATTCGTTAGGGCATTGACTCTACAACATGTCGAAAGCGTTCCACAGGGACGCTGGCCCATGTTGACTCCAATGCATCCCAAAGTTGTGTAAAGTTGGCTGGATGTTCTTTGGGTGGTGGACCATTTTTAAAACACACGGGAGACTGTTGAGTGTGAAAAACCCATCAGTGTTGCAGTTCTTGACACAAACCGGTGTACTACCATACACCGTTCAAAGGCACTTCAAATCAAATTGAATTTTATTTGTCACATGCACCGAATACAACAGGTGTAGACCTTACAGTGAAATGCTTACCTACAAGCCCTTATCCAACACTGATTTAAGAAGTTGTTTGTTTTGAAGGCAAAGGGTGGTCACACCAAATATGGATTAGATTCTTCTTCTGTTCACTCACTTTGCATTTAGTTAATTGATAAATATAATCTATTAACATGTCTTTTTTTGAAAGCCTTCTACTTTACAGCATTTTTTCACACCTGCCTAAAACATTTGCACAGTACTGTATATTTGCAAAAAATATATAGGGTATTGGAAGTGATGCAGACAATTACATTTATGGAAGTATCAATCTATATATATATAAATTAATACATATAAATTAATATATATATATATAGAGAGAGAGATTTATATATATTATTAGTTATTAATATATATTATTAATTTATAATATATATATAGATATTATTATTATTATTATTGTTCCCGAGTGGCCAGGGGCCTAAGCAACCACTTATGTCGGTCATGCCTTGGGCTGGCCCTGCTACCTGCATCTCCAAAGATATGCCTGTGTATTTTTATAGTCTGATAGTCAGCCTCTTCTCTCCACCTTGTCCAGGTCATTACAGAACTCAACTCTGTAGTAATAGTCTGTCAAAGGGCATTAATGACCTGTTCTAGCGGTTAGAGCGTTGGACCAGTAACCGAAAGGTCGCTGGTTCAAATACCCGAGCCGACATGGTGAAAAACCTGTCAATGTGCCCTTGAGCAAGGCACTTAGTCCTAATTTGCTCCAGGGGCGCCGTACTACTACCACAAAAGAGATTCCGTTGTTTCTCTCTTTTGTGTTAGGGACAGTTAAACATTTACTGGGGAGGGTTGTCAAATTTTTTTAGTGCGTTTTTTTACATTCCCCATTTTGCAGGTTTTACTATATAATTTCTTCCATACAGCCACATTTCCTCATCTGCTTGCATATGTCCCCCCCCCTATATCAAGGTGTTTTGGTACTTCCCTTATGCACTATGCTTTTCCGCTTGCTAACTTTTACTATACCACAGGTCAGTATAGTCTACCAGTCTAACGGTCTATCCTGCCCTCTACCCACCATTCATAGTGACAACAGTGGCAGGTGGATCGTTTGTCCAGGTCTGCAATAGGCTAACTAGCAATCATACCACACATAAAAAAATCATTCAAAGGTGCACCAATTTTCAATATGAATCCAGAAGAACAAATAGGAATAGCTGATAGGCAGCTGTGAGGCCAGGTGTGTCATTGGACATGAAAGAACAGTGAGACACACAGCTCGAAAAGCTTGCCTATTGATCTTGTTTATGGACAATACAATGATCCTACCTAGACTACCCTAACACTACAATGCAATGAATAACTGCATTATTATTTTCAAGTGAGTACAAAATTCTACTCTAAGCTGCAGTGAAAATGTAATTTGAATAATGATGCAAAAGCCCTGCGATTTGAATGTTTCATTGAATTCATTCCATTTGTATCAGTTGTGGGTCTACTTTCAACAGGACAGTAGCAGGCCAGCCTGGCTGTATATTTACTTCTGATAATGAGATGTTCTGTTGCCCATCATCATTCTCCCAAGTCGTCCTATAATTACGTGGTCACATATACTCCCAGCATGCCCAGTTATTCAGGAAAGCTTAACGTGTGCTCTGCCTCCTCTCCAATCCGAGCGGCTATTCCGCACGGACCTAGAACCTAATGCTTCAATTTAGCCAAAATATTTGTAATTTAACTTGAATTACCTTCTATATGTGTCATAAACACAAGCAGTCACAATGTTTTAATCTGATTAGGCTGCTTCAAAAGTCCTGTAGGCTATCTGTGCACGTTCGTCCAAAATATCATTCCAGCATCCAAATTGTGTAGCAGCCAATTGATGAATGGAAAGAGACATCTGTTACAAAACATCAAAAAGTTGAATGATATTCTGAGATTGTCACGACAAGCCTTCAAAACTGGCTAGTCCTACAATGTAGGGAGGGGATGCATTTTCTCTTTGTCAATATTGACATAGTCTATTTTATTGTGGTGTTGAAAATGCAAACCATGATATTGAAGCGCCCAAAGTTGATATATGCTTTACTTACTGGTTGTGTAGTGCATTGGCACAGAATCCTCTTTGTGGATAATTAGTTGCATATATTCTATATAATTATAAATATAGAATCAAAATGTAGAAAATCAGATCTCCCCCTAGCTGAAAATCAGATCTCCCCCTAGCTGAAAATCAGATCTCCCCCTAGCTGAAAATCAGATCTCCCCCTAGCTGATCATTGTCTGCAGCCGGCTCTGATTTTAGTGTATTGAAACAGGCAGGGAGAGTGAGCTCTTCCGTGGTGGTTGGCGAACCCTCTACCTTCTGGCCTGTAGTCCTGCCTGGCATCGACTGTGCCACAAAAGCAGTCTGAAACGGCAAAGTCAATATCCAGGTTTATAAACAAAGGGTCGCTACAGTTATTATTTTTTTTGGCAGTAAACATTATTTTTAGTACAAGGGGAGGGTCAAGTGAAAACATTTTTAACGTTGCGGAGGGAGGTACACATTTTTTTTATTTCCCCTCACAGCAAATTTCTAATGGTCCCCAAATTTCGAATGGTCCCAAAGCTTTGCTTAAAGAAATAATTATTGGATGTTTTCTCTGTTCTCAAGCATTAGCAGGTCACGGCTCGGCACAATCCAGTATGTGTGCCAGACATTCCGCCAGCTTTGCTGCCTCAGAATGGAGTGTCAGCAAACAGAACCGTGCACATTTCACATTAATGCCCTATGAGCAATCATAGCCTTTGGATGAGTTTGCATTTTGCTCCCGGGCAGTGGGAAGTCGGGAGCTAGTGGTAGCAGTATAACTGCAGCACCTTACTGAATGGCTCCCAAGTGTTTGGGTAAGCATAGTCTGCCATTCTGTCAGTCAGAAATGTGAATTGGTGTCAGGCTCTGGCCATAGAGAAGCAATAGGCTTCTCTATGTAGCTATGGTCAGAGTCTGACAGTGTCGTTCCTTTCTGTTTCTTTGTGGGTTTTGGGTGGATCTCTAATTAGAGGCAGCTGCTCCCGTTGTCTCTAATTAGGGATCCAATATATGTTGAGTCTGTCCCTCACGCGGGTGTGGGTTGTTATCGTACATGTCGAGGTATATGTCGCAGTCACGGGTGAAGTAAGTGTGCTTTTGGTTACGTTAAACTGTCGTGTGTTGGTTTAACGTAACGTTGTAAATTCGTGTTTTGGTTTCGTTTTGTAGTTCATCATTTGTGTTTCTTTATTACATTGAGAAAAGAAAACATAGTAAAATAAAGAGAAATGTCGAACTACTATCCCTGCGCTGCGTCTTGGTCTCTCTCTGCACCTTCCCGTGACAATTGGTCTGACTTAAAATGACTGCAACCAGACAGCTTGTCAAAGAAAGCTGTTCAGTCAAAGGCTTGAAGGAAATGGCACGCCTATAGTCCTCAAATCACCTGTGCCTAACACAACAGCTGTAGACTTAACCGTGAAATGTTTGCTTACGAGCCCTTTCCAACAATGCAGATTAAACAAATTATAATGAAAAAAATATTCTAATAGTAACACAAGGAATAAAATACACAAGAAGGGAGCTATATACAGGAAGTACCAGTACCAGATCAATGTGCAGGGGTACGAGCTATTTGAGATAGATATGTACATGAAGGCAGGGTAATGTGACCAGGCACAAGGATAAATACTAGTAAGAGTAAAATTAAGAACACAGTACTCTCTTAGAAAAAAATGTGCTACTGTATCTACAACCTTAAAGTATTCTTCAGCTGTCCCCATAGGAAAACCCTTTGAAGAACCCTTTTCGGTTGCAGGCAGAACCCTTTTGGTTCCAGGTAGAACCTTTTTGGGTTCTATGTAGAACCCTTTCTAAACAAGGGTTCTACCTGGAACCAAAAAGGGTTCTACCTGGAACCAAAAAGGGTTCTCTTATGGGGACAGCCGAATAATCTTTTTAGAACCATTTTTTCTAACAGTTTAGCAGCAGCATATGATGGTTGTGTTTTTGTTGTGTTGGTATGTGTGTGTGTGTGTGCGCCTATGCAGTATATGTGAATATGTGTGGGTTTTGTGTGAGAGTGTCTGTGTAGTGTGTGTGTGTGTATAGTGTGAGTGTTCATAGAATCAGTGCAAGATAGGGTCAGTTTAGATAGTCCAGGTAACCATTATTTTACTATTTCACAGTCTGATGGCTATTTAGCAGTCTTCTGGCTTCGGGATAGAAGCTGTCTCTGAGCCTGTTGGTCAGAGAGTCAATGCTCCGGTACTATTTGACGGACGATAGCAGAGTGAACAGTCTGTAGCAAGGATGGGCAACTCCAGTCCTCAGGGGCCAGAGTGGTGTCACACTTTTTCCCCATCCCTACTAAACACAGCTGATTAAACTAATTGCATTCTAAACTGAAAATCATGATTAGTTGATTATTGAAGTCAGGTGTGTTAGCTGCGGCTGGGGCAAAAGTGTGACACTAATCAGGCCCCCGAGAACTGGAGTTGCCCATCCTTGGTCTATGGCTTGGGTGGCTGGAGTCTTTGGTAATTATTTTAGCCTTCCTCTGACACCGCCTTATATAGAGATCCTGGATGGCAGGGAGCTCGGTCCCAGTGATATACCGGGCTATCCACACCACCCTCTGTAGCGCTTTGAGGTCGAGGGTGGTGCATTTGCAATAACAAGCGGTGATGCAGCCAGTCAAGATGCTCTCGATGGTGCAGCTGTAGAACATTTCGAGGTTCCGAGGGCCCATGCCAAATCTTTTCAGCCTCCTGAGGGGGAAGAGGCACTGTTGTGCCCTCTTCATGACTGTGCAGGTATGTGTGGACTCTTAGTGATGTAGATGCCAAGGAACTTGAAGCTCTCGACCCGCTCCACTACAGCCCTGTCGATGTGGAAGGGGGCGTACACTCCCCTCTTTCTCCTGTAGTCCACTATCAGCTCCTTGGTCTTACTAACGTTGAGGGAGAGGTTGTTGTCATGGCACCACATTGCCAAGTCTCTGACCTCCTCCCTGTAAGCTTTCTCATCAGCGTCGGTGATCAGGCCTACTACTGTCATATCATCAGCAAACTTGATGATGGTGTTGAGTCGTGCATGGCCACACAGTTGTGGGTGAACAGGGAGTACAGGAGGGGACAAAGCGCACCCTTGAGGGCCCCCGTGTTGACGGTCAGCGTGGCAGAGATGTTGTTGCCTACCTTCACCATCTGAGGCCTTACCGTTAGAAAGTCTATGATTCAGTTACAGAGAGAGGTGTTCAGTCCCAAGGTCCCCAGCTGAGGGGACTATGGTGTTGAACGCAGAGCTGTCGTTTATTAACAGCATTCTCTCATAGTTTTCCCCTGTTGTCCAGGTGGGAGAGGACAGTGTGAAGTGTAATTGAGTCTCCTAAACAGCTAATCAAATGGTTACACGGACTATTTACAATTGTATTTTATTTGATCTGTGACTGTTTGGGCGGTATGCAAATTGGAGTGGGTCCAGGGTGTCTGGAATGATGGTGTTGATGTGTGTCATGACCAACATTTCAAAGCACTTCATAATTACAGATGTGAGTGCTACCGGGTGATAGTCCTTTAGGCACAGGAGACGTGCTGGTAAAATACACAATTTTATCTCTTCCACCTCAACAAGGTGGAATTCATTTATTTAACCTTTATTTAACTAGGCAAGTCAGTTAAGAACAAATTCTTCTTTACAATGACAGCCTACCAAAAGGCAAAAGGCCTCCTGCGGGGACTGATTAAAAATAAATAAATACATAAAAAAATATATAAATATAGGACAAAACACACATCATGACAAGAGAGACAACACTGCACTACATAAAGAGAGACCTAAGACAACAACATAGCATGGCAGCAAACACGTGACAACACAGCATGGTAGCAACACAACATGACAACAACATGGTAGCAACACAACATGGCAGCAGCACAACATGGTAGCAGCACAAAACATGGTATAAACATTATTGGGCACAGACAACAGCACAAAGGGCAAGAAGGTAGAGACAAAAATACATCATGCAAAGCAGCCACAACTGTCAGTAAGAGTGTCCATGATTGAGTCTTTGAATGAAGAGATTGAGATAAAACTGTCCAGTTTGAGTGTTTGTTGCATCTCGTTCCAGTCGCTAGCTGCAGCGAACTGAAAAGACGAGCGACCCAGGGATGTGTGTGCTTTGGGGACCTTTAACAGAATGTGACTGGCAGAACGGCTGTTGTATGTGGAGGATAAGGGCTGCAGTAGATATCTCATATAGGGGGGAGTGAGGCCTAAGAGGGTTTTTATAAATAAGCATCAACCAGTAGGTCTTGCGATGGGTATACAGAGATGACCAGTTTACAGAGGAGTATAGAGTGCAGTGATGTGTCCTATAAGGAGCATTGGTGGCAAGTCTGATGGCCGAATGGTAAAGAACATCTAGCCGCTCGATAGCACCCTTACCTGCCGATCTATAAATGATGTCTCTGTAATCTAGCATGGGTAGGATGGTCATCTGAATCAGGGTTAATTTGGCAGCTGGGGTGAAAGAGGAGCGATTACGATAGAGGAAACCAAGTCTAGATTTAACCTTAGCCTGCAGCTTTGATATGTGCTGAGAGAAGGACAGTGTACCGTGTACCGTCTAGCCATACCCCCGAGTACCTGGTGGTGTGGTGACGTTCTGAAATGAGCAGACTATTAATTGGTGTGGAAGATAGCCCTACGTACTGAAGATAGGCCTACATACTTGACAAGAATTGGACTTGAACTACACTGACACATTGTCAGGACAAATTCAATCAATGGCCATGGTTTCAAAGTGTTCAGTAGGCCCCTAGAAAGGGCACAAAGGAACGCTAGAAAGAGAGGAAGAGAAAAGTCAGAAACTCCACCATGTGAGCAATTATCATAATTACATACTAGAGGGGGTTTTTTCTCTCTGGGAACTGAATCAGAAAGGGTAGTATCCCACAGATAGAAATTGTCTGTGACTGAGTAGGTGAGTGGGTGGTGGGGAGGAGGAGGGGGGAGAAGGAGGGAGTGCAGTGAAGAAGAGAGAGTGGGGAGAAAGGTGGAGGAGGTGTGAGGAAGGTGAAGAACGTAGAACAGAGCGTGAGAACAGACACTTGATTTTACACTAGCTCTGGTTAGTCGTTACTGCACTGACACACCCCTTCTATTCTCCCGCTCTTTCTCCTCCTCTCCAGTCCTCCCTCTCTCTTTCCTTATTTCTGGATCAGTTTCTCTCCCATCTCCTCCCTGCTTTCCTTTTCCATCCTCTCCCACTCTCCTCTCTTTCCCGGTGTCCTCTTCTCTCTTCTCTCACATCCTCCCTGCTCCCTCTCCTCATTTATTTCACCACCCTCAGGAGCAGTGTGAGTCGTGAGTCTGTTGAAATGCTGGCAATGTCTACCCTCCAACCCTGAAACCACCCCCCTCCCCACACCTAGCTGCTTAGAAGGATGGAGACAGAAACGATGCCTTTAGAGCACAAACATACACACACACACACACACACACACACTTCATCATTCATTCAGACACAGCAAACTCACCCCCAACCCCCTAAACCAACCCGCACACACACCATGTATTATTGCATCACCATTTCATAACCTCCTAATTTTCTCTCCTCTAATTTAATTCAGCATTTTATTCTCCCTCTCTCTCTTTCATAGCCCCCGCTATGCATATTAATGACACATGAAGAAGGCTTGATTAAAATCGTACCAAGGAAAGAGCGTAGGAGCACACAATTTAATGACAGCTTATTTTCTGTGAGAGAAACACATTTATAATGGATTTATACTGTATCATTAAAGATCCCATTGTATATGCATACACTTTACATATCACCTCTGTTAATGTGGAGTGAACAAAAGCAGCCTAGACATTTACTGACTATGTTGCTACTCAATATTTGATGCCGTAGATGACATTGGCTCAAAGTTAGATAGATTACATCTTAAATGGTAACCTGACGTATTTTCCTATTCACCTCTCTTGTCAAAAGTCCACTCCGAATCCACAGATGATGCAATCGCCATTACACTGCGCACTGCCCTATCCCATCTTGACAAGAGGAATACCTATGTAAGAATGCTGTTCTTTGACAGCTCAGCCTTCAACACCATAGTACTCTCCAAGTTCATCATTAAGCTCAGGGCCCTGGACTTCCTGACGTGCCACCCCCAGGTGGTGAAGGTAGGAAACAACACCTCCACTACGCTGATCCTCAACATAGGGGCCCCACAAGGGTGCGTGCTCAGCCCCCTCCTGTACTCCCTGTTCACCCATGACTGCGTGGCCACGCATACCTCATCAAGTTTGCTGACGACACAACAGTAGTAGGCCTGATTACCAACAATGACGAGACAGCCTACAGGAAGGAGGTGAGGGCACTTGCAGAGTGGTGCCAGGAAAATAACCTTTCCCTCAACGTCAACAAAACAAAGGAGCTGATCGTGGACTTCAGGAGACAGCAGAGGGAGCACGCCCTCATCCACATCGATGGGACCGCAGTGGAGAAGGTGAAAAGCTTTGAGTTCCTTGGCGTACACATCACTGACAATCTGAAATGGTCCACCCACAGATAGTGTGGTGAAGAAATTCAGCTGGGCCCCTAAAACTCTTCAGAGCATCCTGTCGGGCTGTATCAATGCCTGGTATGGCAACTGCACTGCCCGCAACCACAGGGCTCTCCAGAGGGTGGTGCGGTCTGCCCAGCACATTATCGGGGGCAAACTACCCATCTTCCAGGACATCTACAGCACCCGATGTCACAGAAAGGCCAAAAAGATAATCAAGGACATCAACCACCTGAGCCATGGCCTGTTCACTCCGTTATCATCCAGAAGGCAAAGTCAGGTGGATCAGAGCTGGGAACGAGAGACTGAAAAACAGCTTCTATCTCAAAGCCATCAGACCGTTAAATAGCCATCACTAGCCAGTCTCCACCCAGTACCCTGCCCTGAACTAAGTCACTGTCACTAGCTGACTACCACCCGGTTACTCAACCCTGCACCTTAGAGACTGCTGCCCTATGTCATGGAGACATGGAAACACTGGACACTTTAATAACGGAACACTGAACACTTTACAAAAGTATTAATACTGTTTTACTGATTTCATATGTATATATTGTATTCTATTCTACTGTATTTAGTGAATCCCACTCTGACATTGCTCATCCTAATATTTATATATTTATTGATTCCATTCTTTTACTTTTAGATTTGTGTGTATTGTTGTGAATTGTTAGCTATTAATGCACTGTTGGAGCTAGAAACACAAGCATTTTGCTACACCCGCATTAACATCTGCTAAATATGTGTATGCGACCAATTAAATGTGATTTGATTTGATTATCCTTTGAGGTATGACCATTTTCTGTCGAAACGTTGGTTATTAGGTTAGTGTGCGGCTCTCCTTTTCTTTTTCAAATAACCATTTTCTGTACCACTCAGTCAGATGATGCCGCTATGTGGAAAGTATGCCTCCATTTCAGATAGAGACCAGGAACCCATCTACTGTGTCGAAATCCAATGTATGTCAATAATGGGATCTGGTTTCCTCTATGTCCCAAAACGCTATCAGATAGCCAGCGTAGAGCCAGTAGAGGTTATAGGTCACGAAGCAATTCTTTTTTGGTCTATTTTTATAGCTAGAATTCTCTGCAGAGTGGATTCTGTCTGAAGGGTATTGACTATTTCTCTAGCTCAGGTATTATAAGGTTGATGTTGGTTTTGACAGTCTGGGTCCATGCCTGCAGAGGCTGGAGCTTTTAATCAATCTTTACAGTTCCCATGTCTCCCTATGCTTTTGCACTGAGGCTCTGGTACAATTGAACATTCGTCCTTCTTTCCTCACTTACTTTGGGTAATCACTGATCTGTGTGTGATTGGATATCAATCATCTCAGATCCAGGAGTGTCTAGTGGGTAGGACTATAGGGGTTCTATAGAGGTACTTTGTAATTCAGAATACATTGGATGCATTTTTAAGTATGCATTTTAAACAACTGCTCCATCCCTTAGTCTCCATTAATTTGAAGAATTATGCATATCCAAACAAGGCACAGGATCTGGACAAAACATAATTAGAACCAAGTAAATGTCGACTCATTTTTTGCTGCTACCCAGTGTAATCTATTTGTTAAATCCACAACAGTCTTCATCAGGCTACTCAGGTTAAAACCCCATCGAAGAGCATTAAGGCTGGAAACGATGCTGTACCACAAAGCTAAAATAAAGATTACACCCAGGAACAGTAAACAGTGAGCAAGCGGACATTCACTCTCTTTTCATCTCTGTTTTGATAGACTTGACCAGAAGCCTTTGTAAAAAAAAACCTGGAGGAAACAGAAAGTGGGTGAAGGTTTTTAGCGTCGTACAAGCTCAAGGGGTACAGCATTAGAAGAGAAGGCTTCAAAGCTGTGTAAAGGGGGAGAGAGGGAGAGAGAGAGAGAGAGAAAGAGAGGGAGGGAGAGAGAGAGAGAACCTTTCCATCAGTCTGTTGAGTGCTGGGAGGAAGAGAGGAGACATGATAGATCTAGGCCCTGCCCTGACCGCTTGTGTGAAGAATCACACAGTGACATTGTCGCTCTGTAATCCATTAATGTCTTGTATGTTTTGCCCATCTGTGATTTCCTTCAGGCGGTTTGAGGTTCTGAAAGGAGAATGACACTCGAATGGGATTTATAGTGGAAATGATGAATGAAATGGTACACACACACACACACAGACAAACAAATGCATGCACACACACACAAGCAAGCACATACACAAGTGTATACAAACACACACTCACAGGTGTTCCGCACTCCAAGGATAAAATCAATCTACACACTTATGCACAAACAGTCTGGCTTCTACCCTGCTGCAGGCTGTGTGTAAATTAATTCACAGGGAAAATGTACCCAGGGCCCCATTCTACTCTGCTATTTCATTTAGCATAGGATCCAGTGAAGCAAGGAGTCTAGCAATGCTGATTTCAGTCTTATAAGATTTCATCAGATATTTCATCAGACGGTTTGCCACCAAATAATTGTGGCTGTTGATCTACTTCACAGCTTGATTTGGGTAGGGCGGCAGTTCTACAAATGGACAAAGACAGTTAATCTCAAAAGTCTAAAACAGCCTCCTTGTCTGCTATCCTCTATCTACACTGATGTGAAAAAGCTGGAGTAAATTCTTACCAAGAATTCTCACCAAGCTTTGACCTCTCCTGTTTCCGGATCAGTGTGTCTGTCTGTGTGGCCCATAGGGCTTCTGTGTGTTTGTGTTTGCGTGTGTCTAACTCTCTCGCCTTCTCTGTTTCTCCAGATGCGTTCGACGCGGGGTGTGTCAGTGTGGCCGGTGGGGCTGGTCAGTGGGCGAAGGTACGAGCGCCCCATAGTGGAGAAGGGCAAAGTGGTGGGCTGGTACACTGGCTGGAGGCCTGACCGGCCCTTCGCCATTGACATGGCAGGTAAGAGCACATTTAGTCATCTAGGGCAGACGAATAGAACCCAGTGGATTTCAATTTGGAATGCGGCCCAACATGGTGGTGTAAACTGCTTCACACTATTTATGGCCTCTTGTGTTTGGGGTGAGGAGTGGTAGACTGTTCTCGGTCTCTCTCTAAAAGGGTGCGTAAGAGAACGATGCTTCTCAGCGGTAAGCACATTTTAAAAGTAAAGTAATTTCAGCCCTCTCTCTCTCTCCCCCGCTCTCTCTCTTTCTCCTCTCTGTCTCTCTTTCTCTGCTCTGCTCTGTACATAACAAACCCGTCTAGTGGTCCCTCCTGCATTAATGGTCCCACTAACCACACACTAACACTCAAACATGCACATAAAGGGACACAGCCAGACATGCGATGTACACATAGACACAGACATATGCGTTACCCACACTTGGCATTGGCAAACAAACACACACACACACACACTGTGGATGTTGTGGTGTTAATTAAGACATTATAACAGAAGAGCCTACTCCTCCTCTCCTCCTCTCCTCCTCTCCTCCTCTCTTTCTCTCCTCCCCTCCTCCTCTCCTCCTCTCTTCCTCTCCTCCTCTCTTCTTTCTCTCCTCTCCTCCTCTCCTCCTCTCCTCCTTTCTTCCTCTCTTCTCCTCCTCTCCTCTCCTCTCCTCTCCTCTCCTCTCCTCTCCTCTCCATCAACCTTTTCCCTTTTCTCCTGTGCTTTCCTTTACTCTCCCTATCTCCCCTAGTCTTTCTTATCTTTCTGTGTGACTCAGCTAGTAGAGCATGGCACTTGCAATGCTAAGGTTCATGTGTCAAATTTACGCTGGGGTCAACCATATGAAAATATATGTACGCATTATTATATCGCTTTGGATAAAATCGTCTGCTAAATGTCCTAAATGGTGGCAGGTAGACTAGTGGTTACAGCGTTAGACCAGTAACCGAAGGGTCGCTAGTTCGAATACCTGAGCGGACAAGGTGAAAAATCAATCGATGTGCCCATGAGCAAGGCACTTAACCCCAATTTGCTCCAGGAGTGCCGTGCTACTATGGCTGACCCTGTAAAACAACACATTTCACTGCACTTATCTGGTGTATGTGACAATAAAACACATGTATTTATACAAATATTATATTCAAGCAATAAGGCACAAAGGGGTGTGGTATATGGCCAATATACCAGGGCGAAGGGCTGTTCTTAAGCACGACGCATCGCGGAGTGTCTGGATACAGCCATTAGCCGTGGTATATTGGCCGTATACCACAAACCCCAGAGGTGCCTTATTGCTATTACTAAAGTAATTAGAGCAGTAAAAATGTATGTTTTGTCATACCCATGGTATACTGTCTCATATACCACGGCTGTCAGCCGATCAGCATTCAGTGCTCGAACCTCCCAGTTTATAATATACTATATTCACCACCAAACCTGATTTTTTTTGGCCCACAATAACCCCCTTTAATCACAATTCATCTGATGTAGAATATGCAATGTTGAGCAGTGTGTACATTGCAGATTTTGCCTTAATAACTTTAGTATTGGAGGCTATTGTTAGCAACCAAGTGAGCCAATTAAGCCGTCCCACCTCTGCTCTATCTCATGTACTGGGCCACAGTTGGGCCAGAGAAAGAGGAAATAGTTTAGTATTCTTCTGGTGCAGAAACACACGTGCACACAAAAACACACACACACTTGCAACCACACGCTCACACAGTTCTGTATATCTCATGCCACACACATGCACGCAGAGCCCTGTCTTGGAGTGGGGCTCTCCCCTAAAGAGGATTTTGAGAGGGCAAGATGAAAGCGTTTAGTGTTTTCACCCCGTCAAACGGAAGAGAAGAAAGAAAGGAGCGAGTCAACAGGACAAAAAAAGGAGGGATGCTGCATGCTAACATTTAGTCTTTAATGAGTCATGCTATTGCTAACATTAACCCTTCTCTTGACCAATGGTCATAAGCCTCACTCATAAAACAGGAAGTAACGGGCTGTGTCACAGTATTCTGAAAGGACCCCCTTCCTTTGTCTCTTTTCCATCACGACCACTGATAGCTGAAATGACTAGATAGGTTTCCACCATTATATACTGCCATATCAGTGATCATTTAGCAGACAAAGATATGCTTGACTTGATTTATTAGGATCCCCATTAGCTGACGCCAATGGCGACAGCTAGTCTTACTGGTGTCCGACACATAACCAAAAATACATTACAGACAAAATAATTAATATTTGATGTATTTGATACCTTTCCACTGATTCCGCTCCAGTCATTACCAGGAGCCTGTTCTCTCCAATTAAGATGCCACCAACCTCCTGTGATGTCAGTACATACACACAACAAGTAGGTCACATGGAGGGAAAGGCGTTGTGCCATGAGGTGTTGCTTCATTTGTTTTTTGAAACCGGGTTTACTGTTCACTTGCGCTATATAAGATTTAAGGGAGTTCATTGTATAGTTTCTAACACATGCATAGACACAGAACCATAGAGAAAAGGACAAGGAAAGGAAGCTGGATGAAACTATTGAGACAGAAACTACACCGACAGACAAGCATGGCTAACAGAAGCACTAATCTCCATATCACCTCAGCTGCAGGTTAAGAGATGTCTATCTTATAATTGCTTTCATACCTATCTATCATACCTGGAGTACAGCTTCTGGGCTTTCACTGCCGTATCACTCACTGCTCAGTAATATGCCTGATAGGACTGACCCAATAGGAAGATCTCAGTGGACTAACTCAGACACACTGTGTGTGTGTGTGTGTGTGTGTGTGTGTGTGTGTGTGTGTGTGTGTGTGTGTGTGTGTGTGAGTGTGCCTGTTAAACTGGTGACCTTCTTTGACAAAAAATGCAGGACACACACACACACACACACACACACACACACACACACACACACACACACACACACAATCTCTCAATGGAGTAGTAGGATACCCATGAGAGTAGAGTTATGGCCTAGAAAACAGTGTGCTGGAAACGTGTAGAGGCGAGGACACATAATATGCTATTCCATGCAGCCATCAGCACACCCCATTCCCAGTGGTATCGCATATATTGTAACTGCGATAACGAGAGAAATATTAGATGCTGTAGTGGGATCTTCATTTGACACTGTCTGGCATTCTCAATGCATAGTTATGAACAGCACACACACCCACACCCACGTGCACACACTCTGCCGCACATTTGAGATAGACCTGATCTCTGGTCTACAGTAGCATCATAGTGGGACACAGACCCAGTTCCAATAGTTTGAGGTCATCATTGATCTGTATGTAGTTACTTCAAGGAGGATTAAAGCAAGTCATTCACTGCTCCTCTAGGAGAACAGCACACCCAATGTGAGAATGGCATGTGATGTGAGACATAAATCATCTGACCAGGATCATAGCAGGCGTATGAACCTCTTTCTTTTCTCCAGGTTTTGCAGTGAACCTCCAAGTGGTCCTGGGGAGCCCACGAGCGTTGTTCAAGCGTAGGGGTTCCCAGCCCGGCATGCAGGAGTCTGACTTCCTGAAACAGATCACCAAGGTGGGAGACCTGGAGCCCAAAGCCAACAACTGCACTAGGGTGAGTAGCCTATCATGGTGGCAACCGCATTAATCCCTGACCTCTAACCCCATATCAGACCCCAAAGACTTGCTAATTGGTCAAAACAACAAGTTGGCATGACAGTGTGATTGTTTCCCTTGTTTAAACTTTTTGTGATGAAGCGCTATCTCCTAATATAGCCTCATCTGACTGTGCATCCTCTCTTCATCAGTTAGGCTACCTCCCTCCTCTCCATGACACTGTTAGTCATCATCATTATCAGTCCATTAGGTTAATTGGGCCGCTGCAAGCTGATATTAATACACACCATTAGCAGGATGTGACATCATCAATTATCACCCACCACGGCCATATCGCCAGCAGGACTTGACATAATCACGAATAACAACCTAGCACTGCAGTACAACAGAAGGGTGCGCTCCGCTTTGGGGAAACGTGTAATTTTGCACAACCGATCATGCAACGTAGCAGACGTTGAACCGAACTAAACGCACATAAGGTAGAAGTTGCCCTTAGGTACAGATCTAGGATCAGCTTACCTTCACCACATGCTAACCTTAAAGGGGAAATCCTAAATTGAAACAATAACAAAGTGTGTCCCCGCCCCTGTTTTGGTAAAAAGCTGAGGGACGGGGCTGGAGAAATGTAACTGCTCTCAAATTCATAGACAGAGCTATGAACGCAAGGACTGACCATCATGATATCAAAATGATATTTTTTGCCATGTTTTCAGACTATTTATATATACACGTTGTTTACAAACATACATTCTGGGTTCTGAAGGGGTGCGACAGTTTTACTAAGCTCATGGGGCATTTCTAAGTTATATTCTTCAAGAATCAATAGGTAAATCCCACTGGGCACATACGTCAGTTCAGCGTCAAGTTTTGATTTACAGTTGGTTGAGTTGTCCACTAACGTGAATTCAATGAGGAATCAAAAACAAATATAATTGGATTTAGGTTAAAAGTTGGGTAAAAATGACTAAATGTCCTCACTGATGACTTTTTGCAAATCCAATCCATTTTCCTCGTTGCGTCAACATCATCACATAGATTTTTTAGGTTGAAATGATGAGGAAACAACATTGATTTAACCAGTTTTTGCCCAGTGGGATGTCATTAATTTTTAAGTCCAAATGGATGTAGCAACTGCACATTTCCCCTTTAAGCATTAGGGAGGAAATATATAACTGATCTAACTTCATCCTTGGAAACAGATGCTTAAACTGCTAAAAACTTGGAGTGAGTAGAGACAAGAGATGATAAGGAGGAAGAGAGGGTTAAAGGAGAGATGGAACAAGACAGAGAGACAGAAGAGAAATAAATAGACGGAGATAGGGAAGAAAATTAGGATGAAGGAGAAAGATAGAGAGAGAGAGAGAGAGAGAACAGACAGGAGATTTACTGGCATGGAGTCATATACTGTAACTACTAGACACACTGGCACAGGGCGCTCTGCACACTCAGCCCACTTCTACCTCAGCCTTCCATTTGATTATCTATGGGTTCTAACTAGAATCTACCTTAAGCTCTCCCATTTTATTAGAGATGGGTTTTAACAAGATTCTAGCTCAACCTCACATTTTATTACATATGGGTTCTAATTAGATTCTACCTCAACCATTTCATTACAGACGGGTTCTAACTAGATTCTAACTCAACCTCCCATTTTATTACAGATGGGTTCTAACTAGATTCTATCTCAACCTGTCCCATGTTATTACAGATGGGTTCTAATTAGATTCTACCTCAACCATTTTATTACAGGTGGGTTCTAATTAGATTCTACCTCAAATCGGCACTACAGACCAGACTAGAATACTGCAGAATTTTATGAGAGTGAATGAGAGCAACTTGGTGAGAAGGGAAGAGAGGAGAGGTGAAATAGGAGGGAAGGGATTTAGGAGAAGAACAATAGAATTCACACATACCTCTGACCGCTTCGCTGGCTGCAGCATTGGTCTCTTTAGATATGCAAAATGCCCTAATTAGCAGCCCCATGTGCAGGAAATGACATGTTCCACCTGAGTGGAGCCGGGAACGGATGACACTGCACACCAAACAATCCATCACTATGTGTGTGTGTGTGTGTGAACACAAATTATCACCATCCACTGGGTTGGAAATAGGAGCTAGGCACTTTCCATGTGCTACAGTAAAAGGTAGAACTATCAGTCTATTCAGTCTGATCCACCCCTCCCTTTCTGTCACACAGAACTTTTTCTTGAATATTTTAACAAATGCACCATTCCATTTCACATGGTTGGCTCAGTTCTATAGTGGAACACTTGCTTTTTCTACCCAATTATATCAGTTTTGCATCTATCTGGTATGTGCTCATCAGAGTATATACACCCACCCACACAGACACACCCCCACACTAACCCGCTCTCCCCCTCTCTCAGGTGTTGGTGTGGCACACTCGTACAGAGAAGGTAAATCTGGGCAACGAGCCCAAACATCGACAGGACAGCGTGGTCATCGAGGTCTAAGGGGTGGGATAACCAAGGAGGAATAAGCAAGCTCATCGGTCAGACATCCTGCCAGTAATTTCTTGAACTACACTAATGACAGCGCTTTGCTTGACCATAACCTTGATTTGGATTACACTATGACGGACAGGACTTTGGACCAATTGCATGGATGGGAACTGCTGCCTGAATGTTGTGATTGGCTTAATGAGATCCCAGACCTCAGTGGACCATAATGCACTGGGGTGACCTATGCTTTCCCAGTGGACTCTGCTCTCGTACTGCCATATGTGGCCCAGTCCCTTATGAAGTGACTTCCTCTGAAGTTTGTGGGCTAAACAAGACTGTGTCTGTTTTTCTGTCTACGTATGTATGTTTGTCACTGATCAGTGAGTATGCAAGGAGTATGAAACGGAACAATATTTGTGTATGGCTGTGAAGACATGCCAACAAGAACATCGGCCGTGAGTAGTAGACCACCTGCTGGGTGTCGATAACGGTGGCCATTCAACATGTACAATCGCCGGGAGGCGACAGGACGGCCACCCTGCTACGCACAGCTGACATCCCTGTTGGTTTTCTTGTCCTCAAGTGACTGTGGGTCTGTGACACACTGAACCACAAAGACAAACTCCAGGAGTACAACTTTTATTCCAAATGACCCTCTTATAAAAGCAGGAAAAAGAAACCAAAAGAAAAACAACTTTACAATAAAAGAGTCATTGGACAAAAATGGTCACAATAGTTCATGGCTATTCACTGTTTAATGCACGGAAATAACATTTTTCTCTGTACTAGGCACCAGAACATTTTAACACCACTAGAAATAAACCTGGAGGACACGCTGTGTGTATGTGTTCTCTTGTTATTACATGACAGAGGGACCCTGTATGTGTATAGAATCTCCACCTTGGATCTACACTACACAATGTATGTCTGTGTTTGTTCTAGTTTCTTCCCCCTTTGCCCTGCAGTATTTTTTCACCTTCTTTCCCCGCTATAGAATCTATAAATTGACATAAAGCAGGATTAGACAGAGATGTCGTCATCATTGTGGCCAGGAAGTAAGCACACATGATGTTAAGCCTGTCCCAATCCCTGACAGCTCCATTAGGCTCCCAATGCAAACACACTTCCTGAATCATCTGGAGCTTTATGTCATCACTGTCATCATGTCTTCATCGTATTCTGGTCCCCTCCCCCACACATTCCATGTAAGCTCCCTCCCCCGCCGACTGCCGTCCAGGTTTATTTGCCTCAAACAAATGCCTGATTCACACTGTACGGCCACCCCGAACCACTGTGCTGGCTCAGATAATATATATATATATATATAGTCTTCTCACATTGATATTTCCAGCAACTATGGTGGATGCGTAACCAGGCCAACCGAGTACAGCTTGGCTTGGCACTATAGTGTGAATCAGACATAACTGTGCTTCTACTTGTACAGCACACAACAAAACACCACAGTAAGATGGCGGATGGGGGGAATGATGGGTGGGAGGCCTCTATCTCAGACACACATACAGTAATACAGTACTGGATCATACAATGTTTTGCTACAGGAGCTCTGAATGCCCAGAGCGGGGGGAGGGGGGGTGGGGGTGGGGGGGGTGTACAGTATAATATACACACACATGATATTGATTGGGGGATGGGGTGGGGTGGTCACCCAACCTGATATCCATATCTTCCATCTAAATATCTATTTACTCACTATCGGTTTTGGTAATGATATATTATTATTATTATTATTATTATTAGACGCTTGTATTATTGGTCCAGCAGCTTCTCTCTTTCGCCAATATGTTGTTTTTTTTACAAAAGAGAAAAAAAAAGGTAAAAAGAAGGAAAGTAAAAAGACGATCACACAGCTGCCAGTCTGTTTTCACCCGAGACTCCGCCCCCTTGCCCTTTGACCCTCCTCAGCACACAGAGAGAGGGAGAGAGGGGTCTCTAAAGGAATGAGAAACAGGGAGGAGGGAGAACAGTGGAGCAGTCCATAGATTGCCCCCCTGTGCGTTGTTTCCTATTTTGCAGTTGGTGAGAGAAGGTCAAGGAGGACATTTGGGGAGGGACATGGTTGTTCTGCCTCCCTCTCCCATTCTCCCCACTCCCTTCCCTCACTTCCACAGCTGGGTACTGAGGGTCTGGCCTGAGGGGGGTCCCACATCCCCCGCCACGGGACCACCTGGTTGGACAAAGCCGGGTGGCGCTGCCACACCACCACTCATGGCGATGCCCGACATCTGCTGGGTCATCTGAGAGAGAGATCAGAGATAAAGAGAGACTATTTACTAGCGTGCTAGATAAAGGGCCTCATTTAAAAAATCCCAAAGTATCCCTTTAACACAGCAGACATTATTCCCGTACTGCATGTGTAAAGGACCAGAGAGTATACCCTCCTCTTTCCCCTTTACTCCTCAGTCAGTCCATCTGCCTTATTTCACTCCCATCCCACCTTCCCAATGTCTCCTCTGCCTCTCCTTCCACTGTCCAGTCTTGGCTATCTAATCCATTATAAATGTCCTTGCAGCAGTAGAATTATCAGCTTGTCTGAGATGCGTGTGTGTAGCCCAGACAAGCCTATTGATTCCAGAGCACTTTTGAGTAGCCCCCCCCCTCCCAACCCTCCCAAGCCATTACAGTACACACACGGCCATATCATGTACTGCACCGAGGCAGTGGGTGTGGTTGATGTGTTGTCAGTTATTTATGGTCTCTCGTTAACCTCCTGCAGTCGTCAGGAAAATGACAATGCTCCCACATAGAGGTCGGACAAGGGAACAGAGACACACAAACAGAGGGGGGAATGAGTAGAGAAGTTCCCCCATGATCACCCACTGTCTATGTGTGTTTATTTTAGTCCCTTTCCAACTGCCACTTTTCTAACTGCATCACTATGTGTGTTACCTGGTTGACATTCCACTGGCCCTGCTGTGGTTGCTGGTACATATGGGGAGTCCCCGCCCCCGCTGGGATAGCTCCGCCCTGAGGCCCAATTATGCCTTGCTGCATGCCCATGTAACCGTTGGGCATCGCCATGCCGACCATCATGCCAGAGTTCTGCCCCATCATGGCTCCTCCCTGAGCCATAACCCCGCCCGTCATGGTGGTGGGTGGCATAGCTCCGCCCACTCCTGGGTAAGTCTGGAAGTTAGGCTGTCCAGAGGGCTGAATGGGGAACTGCTGCATCGGAGGCTGGCCCATATACATAGCAGCAACTGGAGGAGAGGATACACACACAGAGAAAGAGAAAGCATTTTGGGTCAACATTTAATATCAGCAAGAGGCAATACATTGTCAAGGTTACTGCCACTAGACTTCTGCTGTAGCAACGCTACATAAAGAATACTCAGCTATGCATGTACTGTGCGTAGCGTTACCTGGGGCAGCAGGCTGCGGGCTGACCGTAGTGCTGCTATAGAGAGAGAGGATGGAGTCCTTGGAGAGGGGTTTCTTGGCCCCCTCCTCAGTCTTGGTGCTACTACTGTTCTTCTCACTGAAGAGGTCTAGATTAGCCTGGGGGCCAGCTGCACCTCCCGCGGACGCTGCTATTGCTGGGGCGCCTGGGGCTGCACTCGAGACCGCCTGGAGGGACAGAACAACATATAGGAACATCAATGAGAATGTGTGTGCGTGCGCGTGTGTGAGAGAGAGAGATCCGTGACTAAATTGATTTACTGAAGCCAACCTGCATGAGCAGAATGCATATAAACACGCATACATGCATGCATACTGTACACACTCACAAGGTAGAGGTAGTACGACTGACAGGCAGCGCTTAAAAATGAGAGAGAGAGCGAGAGCGCGAGCGACAGATAGAAGAAAGGAAGAGGTGTTGTCACCTTAAGTGAGAAGGATGATATTAATTAGTGCAGAAGGGAGAGAGATGAAGCGAGAGAGAACGAGGCTGAGAGTGAGAAGACACACACAGCCTTTATAAAAACCTTTTAGCCCTCGTCACAGCCAGTCATCGCGTATACAGGTTGAAAATGGCAGATTGTCATTGATAAGCGCTTAAATTGGAACGCATTGGCTGTACAGTAACATGCTATACATGTTACTGCACCGCTAATTGGGCTACTTTTGCCAATTTGTTGTCTGAGTGAGGGGAGATGCTGTAAATCGAGTGGAGTCGGTGTTCTGAAAGATGAGACGTTGAGGAATATAATAAATACCGTTTTGATGTCATACCACACACCCATCACAGTTCCATATTTGAAAACTCATGTAAATTTACAGTATCAACGTTAATGATCTCTATATTTTATCCAGTTACCAGGATGACATGCGTTATACCCTCGGTTGTCCTGAACAGAATGAGTGAGTTTGTCGTATTGTGAAGAAAATCAGCCGCAGAACACGTACTTGAATGCACTCATGACTTCATTCTTTGCACGCCAAAATTACCATCTGTTTGTCTGAAGTGCCTTTTGAAAGCCTAACACTAAGATCGTATTTTATAACTTAGCTAGCCATGTTGGCAATATAATACACTTTTAAATTATGCCCACCTGACCCAGATTGCGATGTAGACCATCACACAACAGTAATTGTGTGATGGTGGGGATGCAGGGCTGTGTTCCAAACAAACTACAAGCGTGCTTGCTTCAGTTCCTCAACGGCAAAGCTAGGAGAACTCAAAAAAGCACCTTATAGTTGAAGGTGCTTTCCTAGAGTCATTAAAAGTACAATGAAATTACTTAGGAACTGTGCATAGTTTGGATAGGTGTGTGGCCACTTGGAGACACCAGTAATCAAACCATCGTAATTGTTTTTTAACGATTTATCTTGCACCTACTCCAAAATGCCAATGAATATTTGTATTATGTTCCTGAATGTATCCAGAATATTTTCAGATTTCATTATTGTAAAATGTTAATGCTGTGAAAAGTTCATTAAATGTCAAATCCAGAACAAATCAACAGTGTAATGTTTGGATTCAGTCTTGTGTCAGGTGAACTGTTGTGTCCTCACCTTTGGCCTGATCATTTCCTAATAAGCTCCAAAGTGGTCTCTTTCAATTGTTACCATGCTTTTCATATCTCTTCTGTTAGAAACGTTTCAATTTGGCCCTATGCATACAAGCCAATCTCCACAAGTGTCAGGGGTTAAACACACAAACATACCCACCCACAGAGACAGCCATTAAGTCTAATGGATGGGGAATGGCAAAAAGGTAGTCGAAAAATAGGAAAAAGTAGACTGCACTGAGGAAGAGGGAAGGGGGAGAGGACAGGGGAATTGAGAGGAGCGATGGAGAGAGAGAGCGAGAGAGGCGGGGAGAAGGAAGAGGGAGTCACAGTTCATGAATAAGGTAAGGCGAGACAGGAGAGAAGTTTTGCGATAACTGAGCTTTACACGAGTGTACAGGCGCCACAGGAAGGGCTTTGTGTGTTGTGGCATTCGGCTGCTTAGCAGGCACTGCTGCTCTCCCGTCTCTCTGCAGTCTCTTTGACTGGGGAACGAGGGAGCAGGAGAGAAAAAAAAAAAAAAAGAGGAGTGAGTGTGCAGAACCAAGTAGAATAGCAGTGACTCATACTTAACACACCTGTACACATGGCCTCGTACAAACAGACGAACCGAGTCACAGACATCCGATGCAGATGCACACAGTGGTGATTAAACACACAAAATATGTACTATTGGAGCTGGGACTTAAACATTCATGAGCATGACCTTTTACGGTGCGCGCACACACACACACACACGGTCCATTTAAACTATACTAGGGCCGAGACAGATCAAGGTGACAAGTAGGCGGCTCTGGAGCGTTGCAATATGTATCAAAGTGCTATAAATAGCCAGGCATTTGCATGTGGCCCAACAAGGAGCGTTTTCCTAATGTTAGATCTGTGTTTCTGTCTGACTGCCTTTTGGATTAGTAGTGAAGTGGGAGTAGGAGAGAGAGGGAGGTGTGTGTGTGTGTGTGTGTGTGTGTGTCTGGTCAATGTGGAGGGAACAAAGAGAATGTAGTGGAAGAAAAAGCAGGGACTGCACATGTCCTTATAGTGGACACAGTCAGGTACACAACAACACACGTTCATACACACAGATCTGTGCATAGCTGGGCTCCCACTCTAGCACACTGTGTTCCAGTATCCCGTATTATATTCCCCTTTGTTGATTCTCCACAAAGCTGTGAATTAGAAGTGGCATTTCCATTCAACAGCCTTTTCCCACTGTGTCAGTATTCATATACTTCTACATTCAGACCCACAAATACTTCGCAGCGTGTGTTCCAGCCTGCCCGAACACACACACACACACACACACACACACACACACACACACACACACACACACACACACACACTACCCCCCTATGACACACCATCTGCAGCCGACAATCCTACTGAGCAGAAGATTGTGTGTGTGTGTGTGTGTGTGTGTGTGTGTGTGCGTGTAACACGTCTGTATGTGTATGAAGAGGGGGAGGGTTATTTTACTGCACAAACCTGTCCAGGGAAGAGAATGAGGGGGAACAGATTGAACGATTAATAAGTGACTGGTGCGAGAACATCTCTCTGCTTCTGTTTTTCCTGAATAATCAGAGAGAAAAGGGGTCCTAGGTTGAAAAGCTGGGGACAACACAAATCCCAGGTCATGGAGAGCTGTAATCACATTTTCATAATTGATATATTCAGAGAGGGAAAGCACCTCAGCGCTGTCTAATGTATGGGTGTGTGTACGACAGCTCAAACCAGTAGCACAAACCAATCAGAAGCAGCCAGTAGGAAAGTAAGACAGCATGTATTCTTCCGTAGTGTATCTGGATTCCTTCCATGTGTAAGCATTGCAAATGGGTTGTGTCCTAGATGAACAGCATACAGGCAGGGACGGAGAGAGAGAGAGGGATGAGAAAAGAAGGGGAGGGAGAAGGAAAGAGGAATGAAGGAGGGAGGATGGAAGTAGGGATGGAGGGAGTAGAGCGGTGGAGAGCAGAGAGAGGGGATGGAGGAGAGGGGTTGAGGGATGGAGGGAGGGGAGGGGCTGAGAGAGAGAAGGCAGGTTGTTGGTAACAGCGGTAGTTGGAGATGCTGGAACCAACCAGTCATAATTGCTCTTCATGCTCAGAGTCAGGACTGTGCTGCGTCCTGGGTCGGCGTGCTCCCAGGTGGCGTGTAGCCGGTGAACCGTGAAACAAGAAAGGAGAGATCCATGTTCTGTGTGTGTGTGTGTGTGTGTGTGTGTGTGTGTGCGTGTGTGTCGGCTGTGTAGAGCCAAGGGAGTATGGGAGTGGGAAGACGATGAAGGGAGGGGTGGCACCTGTCAAACACACCTCGTTCACAAATGTTTAATTTAACCATCTCTCCATCTCTCCATCTCTCTTTCAATTTCAATTCAATTCACTTCACTTCACTTCAATTCAATTTAAGGGCTTTATTGGCATGGGAAACATATGTTAACATTGCCAAGTGAAGTAGATAGTAAACAATAAAAATTAACAGTAAACATTACACTCAGAAGTTCCAAAAGAATAAAGACATTTCAAATGTCATATTATGTATTTGTACAGTGTTGTAACAAATGGGAAAATAAATAAACATAAATATGGGTTGTATTTACAATGGTGTTTGTTCTTCACTGGTTGCCATTTCTTGTGGCAACAGGTCACAAATCTTGCTGCTGTGATGACACACTGTGGTATTTTACCCAGTAGATATGGGAGTTTATCAAAATTGGGTTTGTTTTCGAATTTAACAACTCTTTTCTGGATTTCGATAAATAGCGGGTATCGGCCTTATTCTACTGTGCATGCATTATTTGGTGTTTTTCATTGTACACAGAGGATATTTTTTGCAGAATTTGTAAGTTTGTTTGTTTTTGTGAATTATTCGTTGGTGATCGGACCCCAGACCTCACAACCATAAAAGGCAATGGGTTCTATAACTGATTCAAGTGTTTTTTGGCATATTCTAATTGATATGTCGAATTTTATGTTCCTTTTGATGGCATAGAAGGCCGTTCTTGCATTGTCTCTCAGATCGTTCACAGATTTGTGGAAGTTACCTGTGGCGCTATTGTTCAGGCCGAGGTATGTATAGTTTTTTGTGTGCTCTAGAGCAACGGTGTCTAGATGGAATTTGTATTTGTGGTCCTGGCAACTGGACCACTTTTTTGGAACACCATTATGTTTGCATTACTGAGATTTACTGTCAGGGCCCAGGTCTGACAGAATCTGTGCAGAAGATCTAGGTGCTGCTGTAGGCCCTCTTTGGTTGGTGACAGAAGCACCAGATCTTCAGCAAACAGTAGACATGCGACTTCAGATTCTAGTAAGGTGAGGCCGGGTGCTGCAGACTGTTCTAGTGCCCTTGTCAATTCGTTGATATATATGTTGAAGAGGTGGCTTAAACTGCATCCCTGTCTCACTCCACGTCCCTGTGGAAAGAAATGTGTGTTGTTTGTGTACATGGATTTTATAATGTTGTATCAATTTGTATAGCAGACACTGCCAAATTGAGTCAAATGCTTTTTTGAAATCAACAACACATGAGAAGACTTTGTTTTTGGTTTGTTTGTTTGTCAATTAGGGTGTGCAGGGTGACTACGTGGTCTGTCGTACGGTAATTTGGTAAAAAGCCAATTTGACATTTGCTCAGTACATTGTTTTCACTGAGGAAATGAACTAGTCTGCTGTTCATGATAATGCAGAGGATTTTCCCAAGGTTGCTGTTGATGCATATCCCGCGGTAGTTATTGGGGTCAGATTTGTGGATTGGGGTGATCAGTCATTGGTTCCAAATATTGGGGAAGATGCCAGAGCTAAGGATGATGTTAAAGAGTTTACGTATAGCCTAAATGGAATATGTGGTCTGTAAATTTGATCAATTAATTGAGGATACCATCAACACCACATGCCTTTTTGGGTTGGAGGGTTTGTATTTTGTCCTGTAGTTCATTCAATGTAATTGGATAATCGAGTGGGTTCTGGTAGTCTTTAATAGTTGATTCTAGGATTTGCATTTGATCATGTATATTTATTTGCTCTTTGTTCTTTGTTATAGGACCAAAAACAAGTGGTTTACCCGTACATCTCCGTTTTGGATAGATAACTCTTCATGTTGTTGTTTGTTTAGTGTTTTCCCATTTTCCCAGAAGTAGTTAGAGTCTATGGATTCTTCAATTATATTGAGCTGGTTTCTGACGTGCTGTTCCTTCTTTTTCCGTAGTGTATTTCTGTATTGTTTGAGTGATTCACCATAGTGAAGGTGTAGGCTCAGGTTTTCTGGGTCTCTATGTAGGATTTAGATTTTATGAAACGTTGAGGAATATAATAAATAGAAGTCAAATATACTGTTTAGGTTTCCTACTGCCAAGTTTACAAAACTGAAACGTTTTGTCCAGGAAATTGTCTAGAAGAGATTGAATTTGTTGTTGCTTAATTGTTTTTTGGTAGATTTCAACACTACTTTCTTTCCATCTATAGCATTTCTTAATATTATTAAGTTCCTTTGGCTTTGATGCCTCATGGTTGAGCATAGCTCTGTTCAAGTAGAGTGTGATTTTGCTGTGGTCTGATAGGGGGGTCAGTGGACTGACTGTGAACACTAAGAGACTGGGTGTTCTGCATGTTTCTTGTAGGATGACAATGTCTGTATTTCCAATTTCTTTGATGAAGTATGGGTTAGAGAGCAGGGACCCAGACTTCTTCAAAGAAATTGGAAATACAGACATTGTCGATATCTCCCCCTCTTCAGTGGTAATATCCACAGACACATTATTGGTGGCGTGTCCTTTCATCTGACAGGCCTTGACTAACCAACAGTGTCAGCTGTGACTGGGGAGCTGGGGACAGGGACACACTGCCTCGGTTTACACTGTGAAATTCACACAATTACACTCTGACCTCTCTCGCACATCGTGTGTGTGTTATGTTATGTTTGTCTGTTATATGTGTGTGTATGAGTGTGTTCTTACTGCAGAGGAACACAAAGCCCAGTGCTCCAGTCTGTCTTCACTGTCTTCAATTGTACCCACAGGGGAGAGGGCATAGGCTGACAACACTGGGAGGTTTATGGAGAAAGAGGTGAAGGTCGTGGTGGTCCAGAGAATGAGGTGAGAGTTGGGGTTGTGGTGTGAGGTGGTCCAGAGGATGAGGTGAGAGTTAAGAGTTGAGGTGAGAGTTGGTACCTGAGTGTTGTTGGAGGAGGGCAGAGGGTTGGACACCATTGGACCAAAGATGTCCTCATCGCTGACTGGTGCAGCAGTAGAACTGGTTGAAGCTCCGCCTGTAGGTGCATCTGAGAGAGAGAGAGAGAGAACGAGAGAGTAAACATTGACCTGTAGGCAGTATTGATTTTGTGCAAAATCTCATATCCGTGTGTGTGAGATGTGTGTGTGTGTGTGTGTGTGTGAGATGTGTGTGAGATGTGTGTGTGTGTGTGTGTGTGTGTGTGTGTGTGTGTGAGATGTGTGTGAGATGTGCTGCCTAAATAAAATAATTTGGGAGATTATTTGGGGTTCAGAACCTTAATGCAATGGAAAAGCTCAGTCAGCTCTCTCGACACAGGTATATGAATATAACTCAATGCTATTTCAATGATTTCACTTCCAAAGTTCAAACGGAATTGAATTTCAATTTGTGGATCACAAACTGCCAATTGTTTTCAAGGGCTATTTTTTTTATCATAAATCTGATTTTCAAATGTGATATAAGCTCAATAGGCAGTGAGAGAGAGAGAGAGAGAGGGAGGGAGAGACAGCTGGAAGAGAAACAGGGATGCTGGCTGATTGTGATCCCACAGAGACATTGCCCGTCTACAATACAGCTGCTCTCTATGATGGGAGGGAAAACACCATGGGACATTGGGGGGAGAGAGAGAGAATGTGGCGAGAGGAGAAACTATGTCCCCCCCTCCTCAAGAGGTGAGACCATTAGTACACAATGTACCATTCAGAGAGAGAGAGAGAGAGAGAAGAGGCGTGAGGAGAAGTGTATGATGGGGAGTTTGACCAGAGAGCGAGAGATAAATAGAAGTAGAGAGAGAGAGAGGTAAGAAAGCATGATGATAGTCTTTATATAACACTATGATAGAACATCTATAATTTAGCCCTTTAAGTGTGAACAAAATTTTGCCCCTTGAGAGAGAACAGGGGAAATAATTTAGGGCGTGAGAGAGAGAGAGCGAGCGAGAGAGCGAGAGATGAGTCGGCCATGATGGGGAGTTTGAACAGAGAGAGGGAGAGGGCGATGAAACGAGAGAGAGTGCCACAGGCTCTTCTATCTCTTGAAAGTAGCCTCCCTTTGTTCCGGCTTCATCCGACCATCTATTATGGGATGGCCACTCTGGGAGAGAGGGCTGAGGGAGCCATGGAAACGTACTGCCTCCATCAGGAAGACACGGTTTAATTTGGGGGTCCTTTTAGACAGATCCAAACCTCTACTCCACACCCCTGGCCACGTCAGTTTAATTAACCTGACACCTCTCAACCTTCTACATGTGCCTCTTTCACTCTGTCATACTCCCCCACTAGACACAAACACACAGAGCGAGAGAGAGCGAAAGAGAGAGAGAGAGCGCAAGAGAAAGAGAGAGCATGATAAAGTGGGGCATTTAGAGTATCCATTTCTAGGTTCTGCTGATCATACCCCACTAGACAGAGAGCGAGAACGAGAGACCAAGATAGAGAGCAAGAGAGATATAAAGTGGGGCATTTGGAGTATCCATTTATAGGATCTGGGATATGCTGGTCATGCCTTACCCAGGCCTAGTAGGTCGATGGCCGGCTCAGGGCTCCTCTTGGAACTGGCTCTGGAGTCTGTCTGAAGCTCCACCTTCTTCTGTAGGGACAGGAAGGAAAAAAAGAGAGCAGTGTCAGCACATCATCAAAGATAGAACACATCCCTACAATACAGACTTCCACAGCCCTACAATACAGACTTCCACAGCCCTACAATGCAGACTTCCACAGCCCTACAATACAGACTTCCACAGCACTACAATACACACTTCCACAGCACTACAATACACACTTCCACAGCCCTAAAATACAGATTTACACAGCCCTACAGTACAGATGTACACAGGTCTAAACAGGATTCCATATTTGGAAAGTTGTATATTGTTGTAAAAGGGTTGTGCTGAATTACTGTGCACCATTACTATACAGTGTCCATCAGGCACACAGTTATGCTCAAAGTTGAAGGCCCAGTGCAGTCAAAAACGTGATTTTCCTGTGTTTTATATATATATTTTCACACTATGAGGTTGGATTAAATGAAATTGATGATAATGCCCTTTTAGTGCAAGAGCTGTTTAAAAATACTGAAATGTCAGCCTGTTTTGGTGGGATGAAGTTTTTGCCTGACTGGTGGCATCACCAGGCGGTAAATTAGTTAATAGACCAATAAGAAAGAGAGTTCCAAACCTCTGCCAATAACAGCTAGTTTCTGTTTTCCCCTCCATACTCAGACCACTCCCAGACAGCTTGAGAAATTGCTCTTTGCTAATAAGCCATTTTTGTTTTCAATTAAAATAGTGAAAAAGAAACAAATCACAATAAGATATTTAATAGTTACCCAGAAATTATTTGATATTGAGATAAAAATGGCTGCATTTGACCTTTGAGCTTCATTCTGAAACACAGATACACCTTGGCAAATGTCACCTCAAATAAATGGTTTACATCTCTAGTAATCGGGACTGACCGATTGTAATTGGCCTTCACCGCTGATTGTAGTTGGTGATTGAATCTCAGGCCTGGCTCTAGATTGTGATTGGATGTAAGGACTGGCTCTAGTTTGTGATTGGCAACTCTGCCTAGTTGTTGTTGACAGTGGATTCCTAATCTGAGGCGAGGCCAGGGAACAATTCAACTCCAGCAACGCCAGGCAAACAAAGTGAGCGTTGTAATCAACAGCTAAACACGCTCTTCCACGTCCATCTATCACCTTCACACCTACAGCAGAGCAGTACAGAACTGCATACCAAGTAGGAGTACAGTCAAAAGCAGGAAACGGCCACATAAAGTAAACGTCCACAATCCCCACAGAGCAGACAGAGACACTGTTCTAGCAAAGATCAGCACAAACCTACCCAACCAAAATCATACCTGCAGAAATCAATATTCTATGGACCAGCAAAGAACAGCAAACCTCCAATCACTAGAGAGCCTAAACAAACCAACCACTACCACCACAGTGGAGGAGAAGCCATGTACACCGTTCCCTGATACTGTGAGACTCCTCATCTGGGGAAGAAAAGCTCTACCAGGAGAAAAACAAATAGTCTGCGATTCTGGCCCCGCTGGCTGCCTGTCACACAATGATGTCACCAGCCAGCCTGACAGCTGCCTTATTAACACTACAAAAGAGAATAATAACGCTGCCACAGTCTGGAGATGTGCGTGTCAAGACAGCCCCGGAATGGAGAGATGGAGTGGGAAAGAGAGAACGAGAGAGACAAAGAGAGAAAGTTTACGACTTTACAATGCTCTTTAGCGAAACTAAATGTCAACAAAGGGCATTAAGCACTGACACTGAAGCTACAACGTAAGGTATATTAAGTCTTCCACAAATGGAATGTCTCTCTGGGCTGGGTGTGTTGGTTCTTTGATGCGTGTGTGTGTGTGTGTTTGTGTGTGTGTAGTGGAGTGTTACTGTGGTGAATGGTGCAGAACCGCTGCAGCCTGACAGACTTTAACAGCCTCTAACAGTTTGATGCTCAACACACACACACACACACCTTCTCTAAGAGGTTTTGTCACATAGGGGAGATGCCTGCCACACAGGAGTGTTTCTTCCAGAGCTAAATTCATCTGACAGTCAGGGAAAAGTCCCTTAGTTTGAGCCGCAGAACACACCATTTTTACGCCCTCTGGAGTCAGATTCAGTGTTTGGGAGTCGATGCGTGACACACTGTGCACACTCAGAGCTGATGAGGACCATTCAGAAACAGTGTGAGATCTCACACTAAAGCTACCTCTCTCTTTTGGCTACCACATCAAAGACCTATGTGAAGGGTGAGGTGTGAATTGAAAATGTGTTTTTGCATATCCCAACTCCCCCGAGACACCCTCGGAGAGTGGGGTCACGGCCACAGATCAGCCATTATTGACGGCGAGCAATTAGGGTTAAGTGCCTTGTTCAAGGGCAGATCGACAGATTTTTTCCACCTTGCAGGCTCGGGGATACGAACTAGCAACCTTTTGGTTACTGGCACAACGTGCTAACCACTAGGCTACGTGATAGGCTCAGAGCACTGCTAGTGAACGCAGCCCTGTTTTCCTATTTTGTTCTTATTATAAAACACCACTCGGCCACTTTGCATAAAGTAATTGGATTTATGGCTTTTTACACCCAATCCCAGCTCGACCGCACAGAGGGGGGTCACGGAAAACGTTAATACAACCCCGATTTAGAGACTCTTTGGTGTGTGTGACTGTCTGTCTGTATTGTGACACTGTGTGTGTGTATATTGCAAGTGTG